>JAUJYZ010000755.1:0-28531 GCA_033675265.1 Actinostola sp. cb2023
TCGGACTGCATCTTTAATTTATGAAGCCGAATACCACGAAGATGAGTACCACTGAACCTTTCTTCCAATCATGACAGCAAATCTTTCCTATGTATCCGCTCGCAGACATAGAGACAAGGTGACTGAAAACAGCACGATCACTCCCGAACTTGTTGGAACTTTAAAAGTTCTATGCAGGGCTGTGGTTGTTGTAATGCTACTATTTAGCCTTTGGTAACGGGGATGGGTGTTAAACTCTGTCCGCCAAGGCTGTAAACGTCCTGAGTAAATACTCCTTTTATCCAAGATGATATGAGCCTCGTGCAGCCCACAGTGGAGTCTTTTTGGCCATAAATACACATTGTCACTGAGATAAAACAAGCAGTATGTCAAAATATATCCTCACCTTTCCATGCAGTTTTCTAAAAATCTCACATTCACACTTTGTCTACATGGGACTTTTTTATCTATCATCGTGATTAGGAACTGAGTTATCCAATCCCAACCCAAAACCGATACTCAACCACGGCCAGCTCATCGAAAAAAAAAAAGCATTAAAACCAAGTAGCTGTGTTTATGAAAAAGCGAAAAGAAAAGAGTAAAAAAGCAAAGGAACAAAACAAATGAAAAATAAAACATATCACCCTATGGATTGTAGGTGCATTAGTTCGTCGCATGCATGGAAATTGTGCTTTTCAAGCGTAATTATTCTAGAGTTCGTAAAGTAAAGTAGAAGAATACACGAACGTGTTTTGGAAGAGAAGTGAAGAAGAATCGCTTGCCTTTGATGAGATGTAGTCCCTATTTTATGTACCCTTGCATTTCTCGATGATCCACATTAAGTCGTCAGAATCAATTTGAGAGAACGGTTACACTTAATATCCCATTGCAGACCCGTAGCAGGGGGATGGCAAGGCGGAGGCCGGGTCCCCAATATTTGTCTGTTTAAAAAAAAAAACATTTGACATCCTGAATAGCAAAGCCTATACACACACTGCAATGGAAATGTCTTGAATCTAGCTGTCGCGATTCCATAAAATCCAGTAAAATTGCTAGTTGTCATCTTGACCTTGACGCACAGTTCGAGAAAAGGACAAATTTAAACAACAGTTATGCCAACGGAAACTTTAGTATAGTATGTTCAGCCAATTGATCTATTGTGGCAAACACGTATTTGTTACAAAAACATATCGATGGTTTTGCCTTTGGTATGAAACATGCACTAGATCTCGGTTGAATAACTAAATAAACCACACAAATCATCCTGTGTATACATAACGATATGATTCTATATGTCTGCAAACCCCTCAAATGGCTGCGATCGACCACCAAAATCAATTCTGTCCGTTTAAACTTGCTGGAAACTACTCTCAGAAGGCAGTGAAATGCTAGATTCAGAGGACTATTACCTCAAACTTTTCGGAGGGAGCATGCCCCCCACCTTGTGTCCCCCCACACAAAAATAATTCCCCTTTCCTACGATCCTGCATTACATCACGATACCCAAAAATATAGAAGTAGTAGTGCTAAACTTGATGTGCACGAAGGGCATGTAAATTTATTTCGTTGTATAAATATTGTGTATGAAAAAGAAAATTAGAGATTCCCACACCTTAGGAATCACGTACTATACTTTTACTTGTGGTTGGTTTGAGTGGTGATGTGGGGAGGGAAGAAAGGGAGGGGGTATAAATGAAAGATTCATAATTGTGCGTCACTCCTAAAAACATCCTGGCTAGCCCGACTAGGCAACCAAACTCTAATACTCTAATTTATTGTTGTTAAACAACATAGGCGAAACCAGTTGGGACACCTGACTAACCTTGTCTAAGCCGTGTATGTGGAATCAACTCTCCACCCGGCAGAGACAGCCCTTATTAACAATTGAAGATGAAATTAGCTGTTAATTAGAACTTGGCATGATTTAGTTGATTGCATTGAGGAAATTCCATTTGCCTTCCTCTTCTAGCTAGTAAATAACCAACGCATTGTCGTTGAATAGTTTCGGATACAGGACGACATACTTTGTCTATGGTGAGGTCTACGGCTATGGACTTCATGGTCTAAAACGATTCAGACAGAATTTGATTGAGTCATTGTGAAACTGATCCTTTACATGCAACTCTTTCAACACTCTACAGCTAACAGGTTACATGCACGTCGTACTGTGAGTAGCGCAAGCTCCTGGCCACATGGCATGGAAGGCCACTGAGCCCCTGTAGTGCATCAAAGCCGAGAGAATCAACGGTGAAAAACAGGACAAGCGCTAGCAGCCGCTACTAATAAATAAATAACTAGAATAGACTGTAACGATAAATGTGTGACGTTTTGTGTGCTTTCTTGTAACGTAATTGTCACGCTAGATGTTACTTGTTATTTTCTCATTTGTTACGCAGATGCGTTGGACTTACGTTGATAGTCCTTTGGAGGGTTGTTCTGGTCGCGGATTAGAGGTCAGTACTCCCCCCATCAGCAATCATCAAGACCACTACTGGGTGGAGGTTTTGACGGAGAATCCTGTCGTCTGGCCGCTGGTTAGGTGGGTGTCCTTGCCGTCTGGTTTGCGGTAGGTGGTGTACTTCCGTATGGTTGGCTAGGTGGTGGTCCTGCCGTCCGGTGCCAGGCACTACTGCATGAGTTTTTTCAGATATCTCTGTTTGTTTGCTCTGTTCAACGACAAAGAAGAAAAGTGTTCAGTTAATTTAGTTGTTCTTCAAAAATCTACGCATCCTTTTCGCTCCATTATTGCATTGAGACGGCCCAGTTCAAGACGTCGTGCTAATCATGATCCGTTGCTCAGTTCAAGACAATAGATTAATGAGGCGGATTCATTTTGAATTAATTAAACGACGAGGCGCGACCATAAACAGGCAATCGATCCGCCCACCATATTTTTTGAATAATAATGATTTTGATTGAATATGGCGGACAATGGTTGAAACAGTTGCTGAACAACTCGGGGTAAAATATTTTCCCCCCCCCCCCTTATTAAAGTCACCATTCAGCAGCCAAAAGTCAATGAAGAAATGTAAATAAAATTACGTCATACACAGTGTATAATAGACGGAGCGTGTCAATATTTTTTTGTATTCGGTAGTTATCTATAACGATTCTTCAGTCGCAACCACGACGTACCAAGGAGAATGTTTATTGAATTTCGCGGCGCCATATCGTATCACCAACAGATCAAACATCGCGTAGCTTTCTATCCAGGCCATACAAAGGCATGAAGCGACAATCCTCTTTGCCTGTAATCAAGCATTTCCAAGTATAAAAACATGTTCACGGTCATTTTTAAATATAGCGACAAGAGTAATTGTTTTCGATTACACAAGTTACGTTCGTCTTCGTCGTTCACCATAAACAAGACTAACGACCGCCGCTTTCGCACGCGGAAGGCGTCCGATATCCTCGTTCCAAGGTAAATGGTGAGGTCGAGCAGTTGTCACATATCTGTACGTTAAATTGTAACGGCCCCGGTAAGGTTTCGAAACCTATGCTTTGAGTATATTGTATCGTCGCAGTGGATTTCAGTCTTGGTGGGCTGAAATTGTAGGATAAACCTCACGAAAGAAACGATTAAGCAGAATAGTGCGAACTTTCACGAAACGGCTTACAGTTCCCCAGTTCAAAAGTACCATACTTGATTTTACCAAAGTGAGAACTGATAGTGAATTGTAACTTTTTTTTTTATCATGTGCGTTTTTAGTTACTTTATTTTTCACATTTCTTGTACACATTTGAGATTGATTTATACCGATGGATCCCCAACGTAGAAAGCAGTGGTCATTGAATATTCGTTTGACCGTTGGATTTTTGAATGGTATGCAGGAATGAGCGATCGGTAGAAACGACATAAACGAGTAATGAGATTCTCAAAAACAATGTTCTCACGATCAGTAGTTATGATATAATTAAAGAATCACTTTGGTGTAGAAAATCTTAGCAAGAAATTGTGTTGTTGAGGTGGTTTTTTGAGCGATTCCGAAAATTTCAACATCCGTTTCGGGTAGCATCACAGTACACACTGGAATAATTAGGAAAAGCTTGTACTCCGGCCACCCAATTTGTTGTTTTCACTCACTGTCGCTAAAAAAAAGCATGCTCTCCAACAAATACTCCCAGCAAAAAACTATATGATCTGCCTTCCCACCCACCACCATTGATCAAAGAAATGAGCTTTATAATCGAGAGCTTTTGGTGCAAAATTTTGGGCCCACTATATGCAGAGAAAATAATTTTTTTGAAGGTGGGGAACGGTCGGGAAAAGTTCGCAGTGTGCCATTCCAGCAGCACAATCAGCGGTCAGCACCTAAAAAACCTTACTTTCAATGACGTCACCGGTCCCTCTGAGTCTAACGTTTGGGCTACCTGCAGTGTCTTTGAGAGTCCTCTCTCTGTGGACGTATCGGTAGATGTGATTGACCAGTATCCAACGAACTTACCCTAGGTACCTTTAACACTATAAGCCTAGATTTAGGGCCCGTGGGGTGGGGTGGATTAGGTCCGGGGGGGGGGGGTTATTATTACTGACGTAGAGTAAGTACTCCTCATTCTCGTACCGACCGCCAGTTCCAATATATTCTTCTCGCGCCCTGCGAAAACCTCAGCTGAATTCAGTTGGAAATTTCACATAGAAATGATACAAACCCTCCAACAATCTTCCAATGAATTTCCGAAGGTTGAACGGCGGCGTTGTTTCAGTGTGTACGTCGCAGACGGAAAACGAATACATCGTAGAACCGCCACCTAGTACCATTTTCTTTTGTAGTTTGCTTCCCCTCAACCTGAGTTCCAAACTTGTAACACGGTTATGCTGTTGTTTTCTGTGGCTTTCTTGTATCAACCCCGCACACTCTTTACCAAGTATAAAGTGGGCCATCAACCAAGTATTGAAATTGTCATCCATTCAGAACTTATCAAGCTATTGGTGCACGCGACGTTTACATCAAAAACTGAAAGATTTTGACTCTTGCACTGCTCTTTTTATCAACTCCTTCGTAACTCCCTCACAGCTGAATTCGATTGTGAACTGCTGCAGGTATTCCTAGGCTGTAGTTTTTTAAGAAGTCACTAAAATTGTTGAAACTTTTACAAGGCAAAAATTTGTGGTTACCGCTGACTGTCTGCCGAATTACTTTCCTCACTTCATCGTTCGGGTAGATTGCTTTTCCTTACTTTATCGCCCGGTCAATGTGTATAGTTTTACCTTTGTTTGGTTTTGTAAAGCGGTAAACGCATATCTCAGCTTTAACCAAGCGAGTTTTTGTAAATCTTGTTGGGAACAATAAAAATACACGAAGTACTTGATGTTCTTAAACCTCTCAATGTATTGATGGACAATTAATAGTTTCTTTCAGACCTGATTGTTAGGAACTACACAGCCGCTGATCTGAATCGTTTGAACTGGTTCTTTTAGCGTTAACGTGACAGAAGCAATCCCCTGAGTACCATCAGGCTTGGGTCCTCCTCCAAGGTACTTTATGTTTATCAGTTCAGTGTCAGACTGAAATAACAAGACAGCCACAATGAATCTAATGTCATGAGTGTATCAAGAAAATCAGAACAAAATGGACTTTACTGACACTGATAGCGATACTGGTACCTCCCTCCCCTTGCCTCTCTCCCTGCCTCCCCCTGCATCCCCCTACCTCCCCACTACCTCCCCCTAACCTCCCCTATATACCTCTCCCTACCTCCCCCAGCTGCTTCCCCCCTGCTCCCCTACCTCCCCATGCTCCCCCTCCCCCTGCTTTCCCCTCCCCTTCAATGTACAAATGCCTTTTTCCCGTTTATATATCGGTACACGTGTCTTAGCTTAGCCTAGGGGTTCGAGCTCGTCCTTGATTGATTTGATTTGATTTATTTTATTTTATTTTACCCACAATCAGTAATTAGCTAAGCCGAACCGTTCGAACTCCGTCTAACATAGCCGCATCTTTAAAATAGCTAAGCCTAGGGATCATCACTCTCGTTGTAACGTAAGCCGCGGGTCGTTTTGACCCATTTATACGAGTCATTCCGCAACTTTCTCGTAGCCTGCGTAGCTTGGCGGTCTGGGTTTGGGGATTGGGAAGGGGGAGGGGAGGGGGAGGGGGAAGGAGAAGAGGGGGAAGGGGAGAGGGAATTGGGAAGGAGAAGGGAAAGACCGCCTGCCCAAAGACTATGGTTTTTGGAATACCGCCTCTTTGCTAATCCAATTAAAATTAAACCAATCATACGAGCGTTCATTCGGCAGTACGGTACCGTGCGAAATCACATGGGGAGACAACGCCAAAGAAACTCGTTAAAAAAGGGAGAAAATGTCAAACCGTAACTTGTAACTTCCCCCTCCCCTTCCCCTCCTCTCCCCCTTCCCAATCCCAGACCCGCCAAGCTACGCAGGCTACGCGCGCCGCGGCTCAGCGAAGCCACGACTTCTTTTCTCTCATATACAAACACAGGGAGCCCATGCATGCAAGCTCATTATCTGTGAAGACAGGAGCCCATTAAGGGGGGATTAACATATTTTCGTTGCCATGGTATGCTATGCAGAGCTTGAACGAGAAGAGATTTCATCGAGCAAGCGCCCAGTGTTTTCCCCCCCGTAAGACATACACGAGTTTTCACTTTCAAAAATTACAAGTTATATATTTTATTGAGCGTTATTTCTCTTAATTTTAAGTTTGTTCAATGAATAAATATTCGACATATGATAGACTGCAGTAGTTTTTTAAAGTAAAAGAAGTCAAAGAAAGCAAGTCGATAATTCCACTTGAAGAGTCGTTCAAAAGCAACAACACTCACAGAATGATATTGAACCACAGGCAGCCCAAGCAATAGACTTCTGGAGGCCTTTTATGAAGAAAATTTTTATTTCAATAAATTCTATTAAAACTTATCTGAGTTGTTTATTGTGTCTTACTTTATCATCCTGTACAGTTTCAGCTCGATCCGAGGCCTATTTACGAAGATTTTCAATATCTGCTCCTCTCCCCATGAATATGTGGAAGGCTGGAGACTTGGACTCGACTCAACCGCTATATTCGCCAGAAAAAAACAAAATATGCCCATTTCAACGCTTGTCTCGCTACAATACCTACAGATATGTTTAGACCGATAAATCCCCTCCATCAGGCAGTGATTTCAAATTGTCATCAAAACCAAATATTCCTCGAGAAATCCGTGGTTTTTAAACCGAAGTTTTGAAATCTTTTGAGGCTTGTGATCGCTGGGGTTCAAGCAGGTTTCAAGTGGGAGCGAATTGCACGTAGCTGATTGGACAGAATTATCACCTGATTAGTGCGAAAAGCACGCTCCCCTCTGGTCACAGGAATAATTTTTAAAACAATTCTGTAGGTATTTTAGGCATAATTGCTTGAAATTTGCTCGAATTTACCGGGCGAAAACTAACCAAAACAACAACGGGCGTACGAGGTTTTTTCCCTAGTCATCTCTTGCTGTCGTGATTGGCTGTTTAGGGGACAATAAACAAAAAGGGTTCCCCGCTATAACCCTGGTAAGTCTAATGTATGTGGTACAAAAATTTCCTGTGTCCAGAGGGGGAGCGTGCTTTTTCGCACTAATCAGGTGATAATTCTGTCCAAATCAGCTACGTGCAATTCACTCCCACTTGAAAACCCCACCTGACCCTCAACTAACACATTGTGAAAGTTTCATGCCTTATGTAATGAAAAAGTCCACCGTGGACTTTTATTAAGCGATGTTTTTCAATCCGTTTCCATCGACATTAATCATGTTTGTTCAAGCGTCTAATGGATCACTAGTAATTATTCAAAGCATGTTTCTTCATCTTTCAAACAATTCCTAGAAGGATTATTTCATCTTAGAACTGACTTTGAAGCCGTTGAAAAAAGTGTCGAAAACAGCCGTAAAGACACAGCCCGCCATCATCCTCGAGTGAAGAAAACCGAATTGTAAACCGGCAATTCTGGTCGATTGCGAAGGAATCTTGATCATCAATCGTAGGTGCAGTACTGTTCATGACTTTTGAAGAGAAAAACTCACGTAGAACTACTTGTAAACTCGGTGAGCTTCCCACCATCTACTTATGTGCTGGGCTTCCTGTGTTTTATTTGATCGGCCGGTTGGAAAATGATATCGCCGTGAATTCACATCTAGAATCAGGGGCGGATCCAGGGGGAGGGTTTTCTGGGGGTTGCAACCCCCCCTATGGATATTTTTTTAATACCGACCCTTGTATAGGTATGTCTGTCCGTAGGTCTCTCTTGGCACTTTCCAGCTCTTTCCCTCGTAAGAATAATATAATTAATATAATTCATTCATACTGTTTACACGACCGTTCTACTTCGAGGCCGGTTTGACTGATAACAGAAAGAACCTGCCGTTTTTTTAGCGTCAAAAGCTCAGTTTATGTGACAGGCGTTCCATTCCTTCGAATAAAAGACAGGGGACTGAGTACCAACCACTCGAAAGTTATATCAAGAGAAAATGAGGTAAGAGAAGGAATCCCTGGTATACCCCCATAATGTGCTCCGTTAATTCTATTTTTTTAGAACTCGATCTCTATTTTTAGCTTTAGTTACCATGCCCCACGCAAACCACTCTTGACTTGTAAGAATTTTAAAAATACTCAGAACCTTAAACCTTTAATTCAAACCATCTGCAGTCCCTACAAGACGCCCGGCTACAACAAACGACTCCTTGCACTTATCGGTTTTCTCTGTCGAAGGACATGGCAAACTGAAAGCTGTTTTTCCCTCTATTTAGAATCGTCCTCAAGTGTCCCAAATTCACCATAATTTCAGTCAAATCCAAAAAGGATAATTTGTGTAAAATCCTTTATTGAGCCGTTTCGAAGTAAAAATTTGTAAAATGTGTTTCGAGAAAGTTGACTGAGAACTTTCTTCGCTCACTTTCGCTCAATTCCCAAAGCCATGTGTAAAGCCGCGGCTACACGAGCGATTTTTTTTGCTTGCACAGGCGACGCGATTTTTTTTGAAAAACTGCCGTATCACCGCGTTTTTAATTTTTTTGTTTGATGCCAGATATTCGAAAATTTATCATTTCTAATTTCTGATTTCCGGTTTATATTATAACTCATTAAAATCAGAATTGAACTAGCAATTTTGGATTTCCTAAAAAAATCGCGTCGCCTGTGCAAGCAAAAAATCGCTCGTGTAGCCGCGGCTTACGGCCTCCGCAACCTCGCCTTATATGATCTGACCAATCACGTTTCCGTTCCCAAACATAGATTGAGCATTCTAAAAAATAGAATTAAACGGGGCACATGATGGGTCAAGAACCCAATACGGGAGATTCCTTCTCTTACCTCCATTTTATCTTGGTTATATGTGAATGTTTTGATGGACTCACCAATTTAAGATAAGATGCAAAAAAAAAAATTAGATTTATTTTCCGTAAAAGCAGGTAAGATGTATTGTATAAGTAGAATAATAGTGGTTGAATCTAATAATAATAAAACAAAGCAGAATACATGGTGTATACTGCATGTCACTTGATTGAAATCTGATAGGAGACTTCTCGGCGAAGCTCATTATAACTAGTGCAGAAGCTGATCGGCGATCCTTCTCTCTGATGAAGAGGCACAAGACCTACTCCAGGTCTACCAGGTCTGATGAGCGCCACTCTGACCTCGCAGTATTAGCCATGCACTATTCTGAGAGGATTTCAATCGACCGAATCCGTGAAGCACTTCATACAAGCTCACCCAAGAAGACTTCCAAGCATCCTGGGTCTTTTGTACATATAAGGCATACATGGCCGCCGTGTACGTGAATACCTAGTTATTTGACCATATAAAATCAATATGCTTAAATACATGGCCGCAGTGTACATGAATACCTAGTTATTTGACCATATAAAATCAATATGCAAACCAGGTTCATCGATTAATTGTAACTCCAATCAGTCTACGTATAAATCGAAGTCGATTAAAAAATCGAAACCTTCAAACTCTAAATCTTCAACAATTCTTGAAACCTTCAAACTATAAAAAAGTAAAACGAACTAACAATGTTTCGATGTATAGAATCGAACTAAAATTGTTGTAACTATCACCATGAGCTCAATAGTCGTAATCAAGTTTACCAAAACATTGACATTTGACGTACCAATCATACCGATCTTACCACATGAATTCAGTAGATTTTAAACCCTCTTACCTGTCGTGCAGTAGCCATCGCTGCTTTTGTTATTCAAAAGAAAGCTTTTTCCAGTACGTACGATTAGTTAGATCATCCTGTTGGACGAACGAAGATAACTCACTGCCCATTCTCGTACCCAGAGCCCGCTCGTCATTTGGTTTGTCGCTGGCTCTGGGAAACCCTGTTGCTCGGTCGTCAAATTTTGACGACCAAGTCGTCAGAGCGCATGCTCATACTAAAGACCGCTGAGAGCGGGTACTGTGGAAGAGTCTACTGGCTACGTAGTATTTACGTTGGTTTGAATATTCAAACTAACAAGTACACAAGTTTTGTACATTTATCTTCGTGTAGCCGTTTAAAATCCCTTCGACGTTCATCACCGGTTCTTCTCTGGCTCTGTTGCGGTAAAGGCTGGACGATAAATACATGTTCTAATATAATCTTGCATGTGAACCTTCCTGTCTTCCGCTTTGTTATGGGAGGTTTTACGTGTGACGTAGTGGCCGTCAAGATCTACAAAATGTTCGAACTTAACTTTCAAAGTCTGTTAGTTTTTTCTTCAAGCAACTAGATGACATTTGTTTGTTTGTTTATAAGTAACTTATATTTGGTATATTTGACAGATATTTAGACTTCACCGATCTAAAATTGAAGTTTTGAGCAAGTAAAATGACGGTTTGACGGCCACTCGCGACAGATTTTGACGTCAGAAAAAGATTCCATAAAACCTCCCATTGTTTCTCTTGAATTATAAAAATATTCCTTTGAATACTCAAAGCGAGTACGATCGATTGTGTCTGTAGCCGTTACTTTACTTTTATAATTTATGTATTGTTAGATCTCCCTTTACGAATTCAGATCAATTTATGTCTACACAGTCACTCTCATTTCCATAGCTTTATAATTCAATAACGGAATACCATTGTATGAAAATACAACCGTCGCTGTCATTCCGGCTTTCGTTCGCCTTGCAAGTTTGAATCTTTGTTGATCTCATGAACCAATCAAATACGATCAGTCATTGTTGATTTCATCAGCCAATGAAATTCGCTAAAATTTCAGGGATTCCCAGAGCCAGCGACAAACCAAATGACGAGCGGGCTCTGGGTACGAGAATGGTGTCTCCAAGAATCTTGGTTCGTACCCAGGCTGCCATTTTCCTTATGGTCGAAAGTAATCGAAAGGGCCTTGTGAAGAGTTACTGAAGAAAATGCGTTCGTTGATGTTGCGATTGTTTTGCCTCAAATAATAAATAAAATCACTTTCTAAGCTGGAGCAATTCTGGCCATATGAAAAGCAGGGGTTCGGAAGTGTAATTAATGAGACACATTAACAACTGAACAGGTCAGATCGACAGTTTATTCGCTGTAAACAAGTGCTGCTATTTGTATACAAACACCCGTTTCATCTCTAACGGCTAAAGTACAAAACATGTTGACGTGGATTAACGTGTCACATACTGCAAAACTCAAGAGCAAAAGCACTAGCAAATTATGTAAACAACGACAATAATATATCAGTTTGCCGTGTCACCGTCCGAGTCAGTCTTGCTCGTATAAATTGATACCTTGCTTTACGGTAAACGATCTCGATCGGTGGACTTTTTCATGTTCCTAAAGACATTTCAATGCTTCGATATAAACACTCACACATCACTTGCAGCGGCTTCGATCTTCCTAATTCGATACATTTAGGACCAGAAAAGAACTATCCGTTGAAACTATAAATTCACTCGATGATTCGAATTTTAATATTTAGCAACCTTCGATATGGACCAATTAGAAGGCTTGTTGTGTTATCCAATCAAAATGCATTTTAGTTCAGCCTACACCAGGGTCTTCTCTCGAGCGTCCGCCATTTTGAAAGCGAGAAGAGAGGGCCCTGGGGACGAGGTTGGCTCGGTCGTCAAATTTTGACGACCAAGTCGTCAGAGCGCATGCTCATACTAAAGACCGCTGAGAGCGGGTACTGTGGAAGAGTCTACTGGCTACGTAGCTAGTGTTCACGTTGGTTTGAATATTCAAACAATGTACTACCCTTCCCAGTAGAGCGAGTCACCTACGATTTTTTCATCGCCTTCGTAGTGGCAGTTTCGTTAACCGCAAGTCGGTTTGAAAGCCATCACGTGGTATGTTTGTGTGTACCATGTGATCATTTTTTTTCGCACCACGTGATGTCGTTCGCCGGAAAAATTCACGCTCGAAAATTTTGAAATAATATGAGTTATTTCGTGTCAAAGAAAGGTAGATCTGTGGTTTCGGGAAGCGCCACTGACGGTTCTTTACGACGCTTAGTAATTGACCACGTTGTGGCGAGTGGTGGAGATGTTCTTACGGGTTTTTTTCCTGGGTCGATGAATGCAGTCGCTAATCGTTTTAAAATAAGTAGATCTTTTGTGTCTAAACTTTGGAAACAGTGTTGTGAACAAGGTACAATTGCTCCACAATGGAAAGGGGGAAATAACCCATCCCATTTCCAACCGCAAGACTTGGATTTTATAGAAGGCTTAAAAACTGCTAAACCATCGATGCCGTACTCTAAAATCCTTGAGGCCGTAAATGCAAACTGTAACATTCCTTCGGGAACATCAACTTCTGCCATCGGCCGCGCAGTTCAAACAAAGCTGTCTGGTGGAAGATGGACATGGAAAAGAATGGCAAACTTTAAAAATGAAAAGTTTACGCCTGATAATGTGGACTATTGCCAAGATTTTTTAAATTATGTTTCTAATGTGGATCCATACAAGCTGAAATATTTCGATGAAGCAGGATTTGCTCTTCCTGGCGTTGGAAAACCGAACTATGGCCATTCTTTGATAAATTCTCCTTGTGTTGAAATTGGAAGACATCTTAACCACCCAAATGTTACGCTTAATATGTTGATAGGCATGGAGGGACTCTTATATGCGAATACCGAAGATGGAGCATCAGACACATTGAAATTTTTGAACTTCTTTGGAGAAGCTTGTCAGAATTTTATGCCCAATGGGCAGCCAATTCTACAGTATGGCGATCACATTATACTAGACAACTGTCCAACCCACCACTACGAAGGCGGTTATGCACTTGGAGAATGTATGGATAATTTAGGAATCGAAGTCGTTTACTTACCTACATACAGCCCTGAATTGAATCCTATTGAACCGAAATAATGATGTTTTAAAAAGGATGTTATAGATATCCAAAAGTTGAGAGAAGAAGTGAGAGCGGTGATATTAAATCAAATAACAAAACCCGCGAAATAACTTTCTCCTTTGATAGAAACCCATATGGAGGTTTTATTTATAAACTGAGATATGATAAACATATAAAAAGCTAACGTATATTATATAATTATATGGTAACAAAAGAAGATATTGAATTTAAAATATATTATCCGCACGCTGTCTATAGTAAATTTCATGCATAGGTTTTAATTAGCATTCTAAGCGCTCTGATCATTGTTATGGATAGTGGCGCTATATAAAATGTATTATTATTATTATTATTATTATATAGGGGTGGTATTAATTTCGAGTGGGGTGGTATGGTATATGAGGTTTTCAAAAAAGATATTGGTGGTCCTGTACATCACTCCAGGCTGCCTTATGACATATTTCGTTGAACTTAATATTTTTGTGATATTTTTGTGATATGGGATGTGTCACGTGATATGTTACGTCATAAATCACCTTTTTCAAAATGGGCCAATGGGACAAAAGGAACTAAGGATATTTTTGCAGTTTTAGTGTTGCCTTAATGTGTTCTTTAAAGATCAGCCTTAACAGCTGGGCTATCATTCGTGTTTTAGGAGATAAAGGCTAAAATGTGAAGTCACGTAACCTATTTAGCATATTATCTCCTAAAACTCGAATGATAGCCCAGCTGTTAAGGCTGATCTTTAAAGAACACAGTAGGGCAACACTAAAACTGCAAAAACATCCTTAGTTCCTTTTGTCCCCATTGGCCCATTTTGAAAAAGGTGATTTATGACGTCACGTGTCACGTGACAAGTCCCATACCACCAAAATACCACCAAAATGTTAAGTTCGACGAAATATGTCATATGGCATAAAATTGTTTCATTTGCTTATATGTAACTTTATTAAGGCAATTTCAAGTGAATAGCAGCTACTCCTGGCCTTAAGTGGCCTGAGATGATGATAACATTGTAGAACATGCATTAGCTAAAGCATTAGGTAACGAATTGATAATATCCAAACACCGAATAGCCAGTTTCCTAATGATTCCTTTATAAAAAGTCTGATTACCCTGTGGTGTGTACGCCGTTTAATAAGAGCCCTCCTAAGTTAAATCCTTCATCGCTTGATGTTTATGTAGAGCCAGATTCAAAATTTACCACAAAACCTAGAAATATATTTACTGATTTAATGCTCAAGCATACCACTGCAAAAGAAAGCCATCAATGGTTAACATCCTCTAATATGAAATATTGGCCACAACAATTGTCTTTTGCTGTTTGGTGTTCGACTGCTGGATGTGGTGTTGCCTATGATGTTAGTATATGATCCTATGATAATATCACTAATAAAGTTTCATATCTTATTTACAACCAGAAGAATTCTTTCTGAAATGAATGTGGCCCTTCCTGGAGATAAATATTTGAACAATTTGAACAATAATTATAATAAAAATGCTTATGATAAAATCTGTCTAACCATGGTCTGGGTGTTATTTATAAAAAGTTATTCGGTGTGACAGAGGTTGTAAAAGATACATATGATTTTCTCATTACTATACTATAGTAATATATGTTTAAATGTTATTGGTAATTTGTTGGCTTAAAGGAAAACGCAACTTTATGGTTCTTGTGGAAAAAAGATTTAAACATAAATAAATATATATTATAGTACTTCTCTACAGTATATATGTTGTTATTTTGCGTCAAGGTCAAGATGAGTACTAATAAGCATTTTACTGATTTTATGGAATCAGCGACAGCTAGATTCAGAACATGTTTATTGCAGTGTGTGTATAGGCATTTGCTATTCAGGATGTAAATGTTTTTTTTATTAAACAGACAAAATTATTGGGGGCCCGGCCTCCCCTGGCCCATCCCCCTGCTATACGGGTCTGCAATGGATATTTACATTGTACATTGTGACATTCCACTAGCCTATCATGCAAGCTTGGTGCAGATACATATGCTGTCACAAAGTAAAGCAGCCTGGTTTGTTTGAGAAGACTGCTTACCAGTAGCTTTAGGTTTTTTCTTGGTCTTGAATTCTGGTAATCTTCTGCAATGAGGGTAATACCAGATTTTTGGCAGTACTGCTTCCTTCACCACTCATGACATAATATATTAATTATTTCATTATATTCTGTTTTGATAATAGTGGAAATTTATTTAGTGTATATATTATCTTAAGGGGGAAGGTGTGACGAAATAATTACGCCCCTTGAGACAGCAAAATACTTGAACAGTAATTAAATAAGTAAGTAATCCCAAGAGGGACATTAAGCATTTAAGTACATTGTATCAGAACAAAAGAGTTACATCACAAGCTATGATATATAAAGAAAGGACGCGGTCATAGGGAGTGTCAAATCAGTAGAGTTCAGTTGGAGTGTGTACGGGAAGATAGAAAAACCTAAGAAACCTCTTCAGCATCTTGATACAGAGATACGGGTAAATTCCGAAGGTTTAAAGAAGAAGAACGTTACTTGTAGTGGAGCCGGAGCAGTTGGAAAGAGCAGTTGGACAGTTGGAAAGGACAAGAAAGACGAAGGACAAGCACGTCTTTGGGGAAAGACGACAACAAATAAGAACGAGGGTCTTGGTTGAGTTCTTCTATAATCTCTTCTTTTGGTGCTTACATTGAGGCTAGAGAGCATTGAGTGTAATCTAGTTCTAAGCAAGAGTGATGAATTCTCCCGCGTAGCAACATTTATAGAAGTCGATTGCATGCTGGGATTGACCATTGCATGCTGGGATTGAGTTAGATCAGTCAATCACAGTGTGCACGTGAACGTAACTCGAACTACTATTGGTTGCTATGCAGTAGAGTCAACTGATTATAACTAGTAAACAGTAAAATAAGCTCTCAAAGAAAGGTATAAGTTATCAGCTTAGATTTGCTTATAAACTAGGATAGATGTATGGAAAAAGTTGTTTCCAACACAGCTATGTAAAAATACATTGCAAAGTATGTTTGGTAAAAGGGGATTTTCGGGGGTAAAGTTGAGGAAAGGTGTGAACACGCAGTTCGACCAATATTCAGGATGGGAGGAGTTTTTCGTTACTCGCAGAGGCAACCAACTCATTGCGTATGCCATAAGCAATGAGCAAGTTGTTTACAGGAAAACGTTGATGATATTAACCAACAAGATAATTACATACGATGAGTTGTATTGTTAAATGGCTGTTAGAACATTGGAAAACATATGTTCTCATTAAAGTGGTAGCTTTAGGTTACACCACAAAGTAATCAATGGTTGACCGTAAAGGGTCCGAATGATTAAGAGGTCAAGGTTCATATATTCAGAAAACCATCACCCTCAGGTACTAGAGTAGGTTTACAATGCTGTGGAAAACTTGTGGTATGGCCATTGTTATAGCCTAAACTAGGGGGAGGGCGGGCGGAGATTTGCAATGCTAGGAGATACCGGTTGCATATCTACCACATGTTTTCAACAGCTTTGTTAAATCCATTCTAACGTACACAATCTCTTTGGAACGAAGTGTGATACGCAAACAAACATGTGAAAATGTTCACATTTTGTAATTAGTCCCCATAGAAACAATTGTGATTTAAATAATTGTCAGCGGCATAACCAGCATTCACTTTGGTCTTGGCTTGACGCTTGTTGCTTTGAACGCGACAACGTTATTTGAAATAGGTGTATACCTTACCATATTTTCGCTCCACGTATTCAACATAATGAGAGAATTGAAAATAGCCTAGTAGTCGATCCCTTGAGGCCACCGCGACACTGTCTATTTCTCCTTCGACTTCAGCCACACGGCGTCTGCCAGCACTGACTTGTTTGCCTGTCTTGGGAGAAGCGAGGGAGTCAAAGGAGTCAAGGGAGTCAAAAAGTGCATATCACCTCAAATTTAAAGAACTCTTGTTGATTCTCAAATCTTCCTCCGGTAGCAACAAAGTACGATTAGCCTCTGAAATAACAGCTGAGGATCTACTTGTACAATGCCATCAGCAAATGTTACAGCGGTCCAGCTTTGACGCAAGCATTACAGCTTGATCTTTCTTGCCGAATGAGAAGTCCTGTACTCCAGTTACCCACCATTGACACCAGTATTCTATCTCAGTCCAACTCGCTTGGTGTTATCTGCATTTAACACTCTCATCTGCCACGACCCCGGTCAAAATGCTGCGCAAAGATGGGTCATTGCTGAAGTAATTCCTCAAATGTAGTACGCTGTTAGTTCCTGAATATCTTGTAGGTAATTTTGTAATGTTATGAAATATGAAATTTTCTCTGCGTGGGAACCCTGTGGTGAACCACCTTTGCAAACAAAACATCAAACAAGGTTATTTTGTCAAGAAATTCTTATTTTTCTATTCTATTCCACCTTATAAAAGTTTTAACAGTGAACAGTTTTGAAGAAATGGGTCGATTTCTTTTTCTTAAGAGTTTTTAATTTTTTTCTCAACGTGGGAACCCTGTGGTTTTTGGTCAAATTATAAAATGATAAATTTGGGGATGTTCCACCGCAGGGATTTTTGAGGACTTTTAGTATGTTGATAAGAGAGCCTCCCTCGATGTTATGGTGGTGACAGAAATTCTGTTGCAATTTGTTCCAACTGGACCCCCAAAATCTCGTAGATTGACTGGACTATTATGTTAATTATTAATCATTTATTCATATTACCTTTTGCATTACACTGGTCTGCCCAGGTTAGTTATTACTATTTGCAGGCCAGTGGAGTTTTGTATATGTTTTACTTTATTTATTTGTTAATAAAGGTGAGGCATTTTTATGGTATTCAAGGCTCCAATTCCTTACTTTTTAGGCAAGAATATATGATGAGCTTGAATATACGGAGGAGAGGAATCGTTGTGCAAGTGAATGCTGTCAGATAATGAAGGAACAAAGCAAGCACTCTTACTCTCTGGCTTTGTGCTGCCTATAGACTGGGCAAGAAAATAATATGTAAATAGTGAGAAACACTACTGGTGTTTGATAAAATAAACTTTAATAGTTTAATAATCATTAATTATTATTAATGAAACATACAACAGCTCTATTTTCAGCATGAAAAAATAGCTACATTAATCATGAGTTACTGGAACATGTTTAATCTATAAATAACCTTTTTCAAAAATATTACATGTGTACATGTATCTTAATGTCCAGCAATGTATTTATTTGTAAATAAAAAAATAAAGATAAATTAACTTTCTTTTACTGGCAAGTACCGTAATCTAACACAGGGGCAAGGTCTTCGTGTAGCTGCACAAATTGTCCTGGCTATTGTTTTTTTATGTAAAAACAATACATAGAACGACAATAGAACAATAGCCAGGACTTTTGTGCAGCTACACGAAGACCTGACCCACACAGGGCCAGCAGTCCAGTTCTTACTACATGTAGATTTGATGTTTAACTCACTCTGACGTCAAACTGATTCATTGTTGATGGAGGGAGGAAAACCAGAGTACCCAGAGATAAACCCTCTAAGTGAGGGAGAGAATGGACCGATAGCCTCTCATGTAAGGTAGCCTCCTACATGTATGCAGACGTAGAATGACGGGAACCGGAAGCACCACACAAAGTCTGCATAGGAGGCTACACGTAACATCCCTGGTCCAGGAATTGAACCAGGCACCACCGTGGTGAGAGACGAGAGGTGTAACCACTTGACCGCTCAAGCTTCACATTTGAACATTGTATGGACATCTGCACTTATAAATTAAATTTATTACTATTATCATGTCTTGAATGGACCCTTTTAATACCTCAGTTTCGCATTGTTTAGAGATGACCGCTGTCCTTGACAAAAGACGCATTTGTACAGGCTTAGCCTCGATTCAAAAAACAGTCCGTGCAATTCAAAAATGTTTCTATTGTTTCATGTCAACATTTTTTTGTGTTCTTGTTGATATTTGTGAATAATTTACACCGACTTGAGGTTAACCCTGTACAAATGTGTCTGATGTCAATAAGTACAGCGGTTTTACAACGGGATCTGTGAATGCGAAAAGGGACTTGTTAGAGACTATGCTTAGTCTATGTCAGTACACAAGACTTGCAACATGAGTAGGGTGCACCTAATCAAAAACATCTTGGTTTGCTGTTGCTCTATCATCTGAGCTACATTGAAACATATTACTAGTCTTATACATATAAATACATGCACGTGTCGCAGAGTTAGTTTAGTGTATAGAGTTGTTACTCTGTTTTGCTGCTTTTTACCCCCATTGTCCACAACACTGGGTCACTTACATCCACAGTGACCACCTTGCTTCCATCCCAAGTGTTTGATGTGCTTATGATTCCAGTTTGGAAATCCAGAGTCCCATGATCCAGGTTCCACTTTAGTCCTGTTGTGGTGATGGACTTGCACGGCTGCCCAACTGGGATAATTCCACACCAATCTCCTTCTAATCCAGTACCAACATGAATAGTATGTTTTCCTAATATTATTGAAATTAAAAACTAGGATGAGTAATGGACTGTCACTGATCCCTTTGTCATTCCTAATGTACCGTATATCAGATCAAAATAAAATAAATGAGCTTGCATGCTATGGCGCAGATTTATAGCACGCGGGGACTGATCAGAACACGAGAGCCAAAGTGTTAAAAAAATATTAAAAAAAACAAACAAAAAAGCTTGCATGCTATGGCGCAGATTTATAGCACGCGGGGACTGATCAGAACACGAGAGCCAAAGTGTTAGGTTACGCGTCATGCTTCTGAACACTTCTCGAGTGTTCTGATCAGTCGCCAAGTGCTATAAATCTGCACATGCAGTTAGTATAGCACAGTGGACAAGTTTTCTATTTCTTTTATAAAATACAAATATGATTTTAAGGCAAGTTTTCAATTTTGTTTGTTACAAAAGTTTTTGAATATCTGCATGCATGTGCTGTGTGCTCTCATCATGTGGAATATGCATCCTTTGGCCAATCAGAGCACGCGTTATATCATAGTTATTTTAGACACCTAAAATCTAAATGTGGAATTAAAGATGCTCTTTGAAATCACAAGAGTACAGATCACAGCTGTAGATAATAATAAAGTTTGCAACTGACTACTAAAAGTAAACATCAAGTCATTTCCCACCCACTTTTTCATTTCTCATTAATGAATTTATAAATACTCACCTGGTCGTAGTATGACATTCACAGAGTCATCAATGATGAGAAATACATCCTTATCTGTCATCTTCGTTGCGTGGTACAAAGTATGAAAATTCCCAAAGAAATGATCAATCCGTGATCCCATCATTCCTCCAAGCACAACAATGACGTCATATTCTAAATTTGGCTTTGCAAGCATGAACTTCAAAGCCTTGGTGAAATCCGTGTAATCTTGATCGGGAGTGTGGACGATTTCTGTTCCTTGTTTTCTGAAGTACTCCAGAACGTGTTCTTCAACTGAATCGAAATCGCCAGTTATCACATTCGGGACAAACTGATGCTCTTGTCGTGCAAGATTGTGGAGATGATTGGCAGCACCGTCTGCGGCAACTGTAATCACAGCTTTTTGCCAGAGAATGTTTAGCTTTTTCTCTAAAACTTGCAGTGGACAATTGAGTACAAGGAGAGCTATCTTTTCGTCGTTGACGCTCTTGGAAAGATACTTTAACGGCTCCATTTTGCGTTTTCACAAAAAGCCAAACATGTAGTCCTGTTAATAATTGATTTTTCACTTATAGCTGTATCTGATGTAATCCTATCGTAACAAACTGTTGACATACACGTTACAGTGCTTATGCAATGAGAACCAAAGGATTTTAAGTATTGTCATATCTTTTCAAGTGTTAAGCCTCCTTTTTTATTGCGTGATGATTTATTTTATCATTATATCACTAATCAGGGTAAATTTTACGTTTGGGCTGCCAGATTGTGATCGCTATATCGGGAATATCATGATATCGAGTATCGTTAAATCAGGATTTTTCTCCATACATTTACTGTAACATTTGCTGGGCTGTCAAATGCTGATCGTTATACCGGGAACATCCTTATATCGAGTATCGTTATATCAAGGTTCCACTGTATTTGACTAATAATTTCCACTGCACGTTATGGTTTTTTTTTTTTTGTTTTTTGTTTTTTTTTGTTTAATTTTTTATTAGTACTATCATAACAATTATACAATTACACAAAAATTATATATAATTATTTTACAAGAATATATGTTCATATAGATAGTTTTAACTTGAAAGCAATTAAACACACACATAGAACTTGGCGCAATAGTTTAGGGATTCGTGTGTAGCTTCCAATGTCCAAGTGCTTATTTTAATTTGATCATTTAGCTTAAAGGACCCTTTAACATTCCCCATTTCATTAAATGTACATTCAGTTTGTTGTTCTTGAAGGCAATTTTGTATTCAATTTCCTCATATTCTTTGAGCCGTACGATAAAATGGGTAAGGTTAGGTGGGGCGCCCTGCGGTCTTGCTTGATATAGCGTAAGCTTATATATTAGGAGTATAAAGTTAACTAGCTTTGGCGCTCCATCCACCCCTAATACTATATTTACGTAGCTTAATGCAGGGAGAAAAATCCCCCACTGGGACAGCCACTCCCTTATTATAAAATAATAATTATTAGAACTCGAGCATTCCACAAAAAGATGCTGTACCGTTTCCAACTCATTTGTGCAAAATGAGCACCGTGGTGACTCCTTTAACTTAAACATATACAGCTTCTTGTTTAGAAAAAGGCAGTTATTTTAAAAGGAGTTTATATTGAAAACTTCTGAGGTACGTTTCTATGGTGGTATCATACATTTGTATATGCGAGTATAAGCATTTTTCCAGTTTATGACCCTACCATTTGCCTTACGGTTAATATCAGCTTGGGCCGTAGGTTGTCTTGCTTTGTGAATAATCAAAATATCGTATATAATTCTGTTTGTAACTTTTCCTGGATCATAAGGGATTGAATTAAGGAATATTTTCTCAGTAGGATTTACCACCAAGTCGATATTATTAAATGAGTGTTTGAGAATAACCTTCCATGTGTTTGGCAAGGCATGAATGATACCATTCCAACAGAGAAAGTCTCCTCTTTCTATCCTTCTACCTAAAGCCACTTGCCAACTAAAGCCACTAGTTTTTGACCATAAGTCAGTGACATAGATTATGTCCTTATCAATAAATCTTTTAAAGTAACACGTCTCTAAGGGAATATACTTGTTGTTCCAGAGTGGCTGTCTCAATACCGTAAGGGGGTCATCTTCATCCACTTCTAATACACTATTGTCTGCCCAGGTTAATAGCATGCATTTATAAAATGAGGTTATGTTCTTTGGTATCTTTGAACTATCGAAGTTTACGCCCACACACTTCAATCCTCCAATTTTTTGGAGCCACAGATCTAGGAATATGTGCCAGCATTTCTTTTCCGGTTGGGCAAACATACCGATTGCCAAAAACCATACTATGTGCTTTAACTAATGATTCGAGGTCCGGCATATTCACTCCTCCTTTCTCATAATTATTAATAAGACTTGTGTACCGTATTTTTGGTTTTTTTCCTATACCACAGAAAGCTAGTCATTTCTTTTTCAACTTTACTGATAATATGTTTTGGGACGTGACATTTTGAATATACGTATAGGAGCTTCGAGATTGCCAACGATCGTATCACTTGGACCTTTCCAAACAGCGTAAGGCGTCGCATTCTCCAAACAGATAGAGTAGAGCTGAATTTTTCAAATACTCTCTCAATATTATTAGTCTTACAGAATTCTTCATTCTGCGAAAAATGTATCCCTAGAATTTTTATTCCTTCCCTGTGGAAGTCAATTGTTTTGATTGGCTGTACAATCTTCTCGCCACAAGGGCGTCCAATCCAACCTGCCTCTGACTTATCATAGTTAATCTTCAATGAGGAAACACTAGCGAATTGATCGAGGATTGTTAGTAGTGCTTTCAAGGAGTTATTGTCCTGTAAGAAAAAAGTTGCGTCATCGGCAAACAACAATATTTTCTTTTCTAATGATCCAATTTTTGCCCCTTTAACGTCTGGTGCTGAACGAAGTATTTGTGCTAATATCTCTATTACCATAATAAATATATAAGGGGATAAAGGGTCACCCTGTCTCGTTCCTCGTGTTGTTTTGAAAAGCTTTGTTGCTGTTCCGTTATTAAGGATACAGCTTTGATTATCATTCATAAGTAATCTTATCCAATTAATTAGGGAGTCTCCAAATCCATAGTGTTTCAAAACTGCAAAAATGAAATTATGTTCCACGCTGTCGAATGCCTTTTCAAAGTCTGCCGCAAACAATAAAAACCGTGAGTTTTGCTGAGAATAGAATTCAATTATGTCTTGAATAAACCTTGTTGAGTCTTCAATATTTCTTGATTTTACAAAGGCGGACTGATCAATATGTATGATTTTCGGGAGGATGCTTATCAGCCTATTGCTTAGAGCTTTACTACAGATTTTTACATCTGAACATTGATTAGGCTGATTGGTCTCCATGATTTTAGGAGTCTGCAATCTTTGCCTTCTTTTTCTATTAGAGTGACAACAGCTTGTTTTTGAGTTGTTGTTAATTTTCCTTTATCATAACCGTCATTTAAACAGGAGATCAAAACTTTACCTAATTTATCCCAGAAACCTAAGTAAAATTCTTTGGTAAGACCGTCGTTGCCTGGTGATTTTGAATTTCCCATTTGCTGTAAGACACGATAACACTCATTAACAGTCAGGTAGCCTTCGCACTTGCGCCTATCCGCCTCATCGAGTGATTCAACAGGTACTTGCGACAGAAATTCGCTACATTCCTCTTCCGTCTTATTGTTCTTTGAGGAGAACAGAGATTTTCATAAAAGGTTTCTATGCTCGATAGGATTTTCTTAGGATTTGTTATTTCACTATTATCGTCTAATTTTAGCTTTCGAATATGAGTTTTGCTCTTTTTCCTTCTTTCTAGTGTGAGAAAATACTTGTTACTTTTTTCACCATATTCATACCAATTTACTTTGGATCGAAGAATCAAGCCTTCCGTTATATGGCTATAATACTTTTCTAGTTCTGCTTTTAATTCGGTGTGCTCCTGTGTTAGGTGTTCGACCTTTTCCCAATTTGGATTACTTTCGATCAGAAATATTTTTTTTCCTCCAGCGATTTTTGAGTTGCTTTAAAATTCCTCGCTTTGGCTTTGGAAAAAGAAATCGTGAATTTTCTTATTTCATATTTTAATAATTCCCACCTAGTTTGTGGATCTACGGCCTCCATATATCTGTCTTTTAAGACTTCTAAAATCTTCCCTGACATCTCTTTCACATATTCATTGTCGTTCAAAAGCGAGTTATTGAACTTCCAAAATGAGGGTCCCCTTTTCCCTTCATCGAATGATTTAAGCTCCAGCACTATAGCTGAATGATCCGTGGCAGGAGCTGGGATTATATCTGTCTTTTTTACTATGGGTTGTAAATCATCCGAAATAAAAAAAGTAATCCAATCTTCTGAATAGAACTTGTTTTCCCTCGGGATTTTCCTCTCCATGTGTATCTTATCTCGCTTGGATTTCTGAGACGCCATATGTCAATCAGGTCAAGTTCAGATTTTATAGATTCAATTGATTCGATTGCGTTCAGTTTTAAAGTTGGATTACCCCCCGAGGATTCTAAGTCTAACTCGAAGGTATTGTTAAATTCTCCGCCCCAAATAATGTGGGTCTCCGGTGGATAGTCAATTGTACTTATTTGAATAAACAGATTCTTGAAATATGCTACTTGTTCGATTTCATTGTTAGGGGCATATGAATTGATTAATAGAAAGTCCGCTCCTTGTATCGTAATCAACAATAGAATGTACCTCCCATCTAAATCGCACTGTTTTGTTAATATCTTGTATTCAAGCTCTTTTCCTATGTGGATTGCAACACCCCTACTATTTGGAGAACCGTGCGACATAATGAATTCTCCTTTTGTTGATGATCGCCATTTAGATTCAACTTCAGGATTTGAATGAGATTCTTGAAAGAATGTCACGCCCCTATCTCCTCCATGTTTTGATAGCCAAAATAGCATTTTTGTGAGCTTCTTTGTGTTTCCTAGTCCCCTGACATTAAGTGAAAGCACATTGAGGTTCAGGTCATTAAGAGCGCTCGTAGTAGTAGAAAACATAATTTAAAATTAATCTACGCGCCAGATACGAAAAACATATACGAAAAGTAAAAACAAATATACTTAGCAAAAAATACTTACTATACATAGAGTGAATTATTTGCGCTTTTCCCAATACCTAGAGTGGTAAATATATACGTCAGAAATGGTAATTAAAGTACTTGTATTTTAGCAGTCGACTAACTAGTCTTTTTATACTTCTTTTTAGAATGAGTTATATACAGTCATCTGCAAATCATCCATAATAAAGGTCTTCTAGGTCCGCCTCTCTGCTGATTGAAACCAACTTTTCACCTCTGTTTCTTCTCACCAAGATGCGACCGTCCCTGGTATAACAACTATGCCATTTATTCATTTTCGCTCTCTTCCTTACCTCACTGAATAGCTTTTCCATGGGTTTCTGTCAAACTCTCGTTAATGTATATCCTTTTTGCGCCATTTAAATCTGCATGACCCTCGGCCAGATTTTTGAGCTTGAATCTTGCCCTGTACACTTCGCTCTTGAGGCCATGAGAGAAAAAACTTTACTATAATAGGTTTAGTTCCTTTTGATGAATGAATCCGGTGGCATATATCGATGTCTGCTCTCTCTATATTCACTCCTAGGTGTACCCCGAGGTTCATGACTAAGTCCATTTCATCATTTTCTCCCTCAGGTATCCCAGCAATTATCACGTTGTGTTTGCGTGTATACTGTTCGACGTCGTCTACCTTGGATTCGGCATCTGTAATTCTGCTGAAGAGCGAATTAATTTCTTCTTCCTTCATTCCTAGCTTCACGTTAAGTGTAGCTATGTCATCGTCTTTTGTTTGCAGCCTTTTCTTGAGCTCGCTTACCTCGTGTTCGATGTGTAGATTCTTACTTACAACTTCCTCGACAGTTTTAACGTGGTATGCCAAGGAGTTTGCAAGCTCTTCTTGACTTCGCTCCAATTTTCTATTGTTTTCGATAATTACTGTAGTATTATACTGAATATTCTTGACTATTTGATGGAGTTCAGCGAGTGTTGTCGACTGTTGCTTGTCGTCCCCGTCGGCCATTTTGCAGAATTTCGCCTCTGGTGATGCTTCGACACTTGATAATGAACTGACTGAAGATTTATCCTTCCTTCTCTTATTTTTGCCCATTTGCCAGTTAGCTTATATCATATTACTTGTAATTTGAGAAGGAGTAACCGTCATTGAATGTGTATTGGGAAATCGGCCGGGAGCCTACTCACACACGTCCGACCCGTACCGAACCATGCACGCCTGTGCATGCACGACTTGTTTTCTTGTCTTTGCTCTTCGTCTTCCTGCACGTTATGTTAGCGAAGAATCACAAAATGGCGGCTCACAAGAATTCAAAACCGTGTCAGTAGCCAATCAGAGTGAAGCTCTGCAGGGGATATGTTCCAAATATCGAGCTAGGTACTAGACTCCCTCGGCCATACAAAGTTGCTGTGAAATTTTCTAAGTGTCTCGTCAGGTGATCTTTTGTAGCAGAAATAAAGGCAAACTTTTCAAATTGAAAAATAACAAACTTTAAAGGAGGATTTGAATTCAATCAGATGAGATAATTCCTTGAAAATCATGAAATGTTTTTCGACTGCTGGCCATTTTAATACGGTATTTTGAAGACTTGTAGCTAGCCTGCGTAGCCTGGCGCTGGGGGGAAAAAGGAAGGGAAGAGAGGGGACTGGGGAGGATGAGGGAGAGGGGGAATTGGGGAGGAGGGAGGGAGCCAATCCCCCCTCTCCCTCCTTTCCTCCCCAGTCCCCCTCCTCCTCTCCTCCCCAGTCCCCTCTCCTCCCCTCCCCCTCTTTTTTCCCTGCGCCAGGCTACCCAGGCTAACTATTCTACCAATATACTGTCTTACCACAGGTAGCACAACCAGTAAAATACAATTTGTACATGCTCAGAAATTGTACTTTGGTTTTCATGCAGGTTAAAATCAAAGACCTTTAATGAAGCACAATATCAGTGTTGCACTGCATGTCCATACTCTGTACATCTACTGGTCAATGATCAATTATAATTATATTGCACTGTACATAATTATTGTACATGTATCTATTTTCCAGGTACTTTAGAGAGTAAAAAGAGAGCTGTTGACTTTTATCAGAAAGGGATAAATGAACTAGAGGCTGGTTTAATGATTGGATGCACTGGAAGAGGTACGCTTCAAATTATTTAATAGCTGATATCGAAGTTACACTCCAATGACTCTGAACAACGGTTTCAAGTCGAGGATACACTATCTATGAAACCAAATGCTGTGGAAAAGCCATTAAATTTTCCAATGATGGTGTTTTAATGGCATTTTCAAAGGAAATGTATTTAATGGAATATGAGTACTGAAAAAATGTCGACAATAATTAGCCACTTTAGAAACGAGTAAAGGAATGGGAACGAGTTTTTAGAATTAATCTAATTAAAAAATGAACCCCATCACAAGAAAGAGCATATTAGAATTAGTAAGTTTCAGGAGTTTGATAGGGTTTGGACAAGCAGCAACTGAACTGCAGACATTTAAAAAATGCAAAAAATGCAAAGAAATGTATGTTTACAGGGGACACTTGTCCCCTGTAACCATACATTTCATTGTAAATTTTGAGATGTTTGGAAAACTGTTACTCATTCAATATCTAACTAAACTGAAACTTTGAAAACTTACTAATTCTGATATGATCTTTCTTGTGTTGGGGTTCATTTCTTAATAATTAGATTAATTCTAAAAACTCGTTCCCAATCACTTTACTCATTTCCCCTTGAAATGTTCCTGCTAGACACACAGTTAATTTTTTTTGCAATTTATTTAAAACAAAAGAGTCATAAATTATAACAAAAAAAAACAACATTTTCCTAAATCATTTGTTTAAACATCCAAGGCATACAATCATACAAGATGATTTTAAGGGCAACAAAGTTTGGAATCTACATGTACACATGTACATGTACATTTGTACATGTACATGTATACAGTGTATGTACAGCTCATGTAAACAAGTACAAATGTAAACACTACACTGTCACTTTGTTGGGGTCCAAGATTTAGTCAGACACCGTGCTTAATTCAGCCAGTTCTACTAATTAAAAATGGAAATTGTTTCAAAACTGTGCTCAGGAGATGAATACGACAGAACAAGAAGACTCCAAGAAAA
>JAUJYZ010001415.1:0-28521 GCA_033675265.1 Actinostola sp. cb2023
AAGAGTTTCTAAAAATAGCCTGATCCTGTCACAGGTCGTCTCACAACCCAGTACGGTAGATGGAGGCTAAACTACTTAATGGGCTCCTGGAAATGACTAATAATCAAAATTTATTATGAACACTATTTATTTATTTTATTTAATTATTTATTATCACTACAATAATATATTTTTGACATCATTTAAATATTCTGAATGTGAATTGACACAGTTACAAGACATACATGTTAGTGAATATTTGTAAAGTGAATATTTCAATAGCATCACAAAACTCGCCAATGGACACTTGGAAAGCATGCTGAAATTGAACCAATAATCAATTATTAAAAAACTATTCCTGAAGCTTATTACAGACCGGGATTCAACGTTTACGTTCACGTTTATTACTAGACACGCTTTCGCATCAAGTCTAGGATCAATTAAATTAAAATATATATACATCAGTCAGTAATACCTCACGAATCTCCCCTTTTATATTCCCTGGCCACGAGATGACGAACAAAAAACTTAAAAAAAGGAGCATAAGAAAAGATCACTCTTCTGGAAATGAATATTCCGCCTCGAGGAGGACCAATTTCTCTTTCTCTAAAATGAACATAATAGATATATAGATAGATTACAGCCTTTTGCAAAAATTCTGTCGCGACCCAGTATATCATTAAAATATCAATAATTCAAGTGCAGTTCATTTGTGTAATTAATAATCAACAATTCCTCTTAAAGTGGTTTGACAACTAGCAAAGTTGGGTGTTTATATTTATCATAATAGTTCGTTTTAGTCTTAAGTTTGTTGTTTTGTAAGTATCTGATGCATATTTTGGTAGGAAAACTCTAAATAGCATTACCATAATAGCACCCGATATATTTGATATATTGATATACTTGATTGCCATAAATTTGCAAGGGCTGTTACCATATAATAGCTGTAAATTAACCAAGATAATCATATTGTACGGGGGGAAATATATCTTACCATCAAAGCATGTGCCATCCACATCTCATGAATAATATCGATTCATTTGTGTCTCCGACTTTAGATGTACTATCCTCTAAATTCTCCACAAATAGAGTACCTCGTGAACACGACAAACGTTTTTCATAACTTAGCACATGGATTATTATTGAATTGGTCCCCTTATGGTAAATCAGTGGAAGAAATCGTATATGAATAAACATCGCATTACCCCCCCAATCTCCGCATTTTCCTTCAACCACGCGTGTTCTCTCTGATTTTCATCAACAACAGCGGCAGGACTAGCAGTATTATTGGTTTGCCCCATGTTCTTTTCTTTGGTGTTTTTGTCTTCATTTTACCTATGAGAATGATATGATTGAAATAATGCGAATAAGTAACATTGAAAGCAAAAGTTTCTGGAATCGACACTCACCGCTTTGGTTGCGCCAGCAACTTAGTTTGGTTTTGTTTTTTTGTTGTTCTGCGCCAAAAAGTAAAATCCTCTGTGTTCACGTGCTATCGTTGACCTTTCTTACTGGCATAAACATTCAATGGACCGGAAACTTGTGTTGTAAAAGACAGATCGCATATCACCTATAGTCAACAAACCAGAGAATGACGACCATGGGGGGCAAGCATAACAAAACAAAAAAAGAAGTGTTTGAAAAGCGCTTTTCCTCGGGAATTCGCTCAAATGTTGGTGTTTCTATTGTTTCTAAGGTTTCTATTTTGTGGCATCCAGGCCGCATTCTATCCAGTTTTTTGAAGCTTTTTTGGACTTACCTGCTTATAGGAATGATTTGTAATCTCCTAAAAAAAAAACTGGCGTGTCTCGCGTAGTTTTGATACGATTGCCTCGTTTAATGAGTTGATTTGATGAGTTATGTGTAAAAACTCGCTTAGAAAAGCACATTAATGCAATTTTGACAGCTAACTAATCTTCTCAATCAAAAGCGTTGATCGGAAATCGGAGACTAGCGGGTTTTTAGAACAAGAGTGTACTCATTAGCCAATGTGCAACTTTCTGTTTAGAAATCGATTGCACTTCCCGCGGCACATTCTCTTTGAACAAGGCCGATCGTATTTTCCTAAAAGTGGCAATAACAAAAAATATTTACAAAATAGGAAAATAATCTCAGCATATTTAGAATCTGCATTTATTCCACTTAAGAAATGTATACTTTATACATGTTGGACAGTGGTTAGCGCGCTACGCGGTTTTCAGTGAACAGTGGTCACGAAGGTTTCCCTGGTACCTTAATGAAGCGTGGAATTCCTAGGAATGTCCAAGTCCAAATTACCGTGAAAATTCACACCTCCATTCCTAGGAAGTCCTAGGAATTCCCTAGGAACAATTATCCTAGGAATTTCAATAGGATTATCCTAGGAATTTGTAAGTTTTTTAATTTTCGCAAGGGTAACCTTCATGCAAAGTTTCATGCCTAGAAAACTACTCGGTTTGCTTATCGAGAAACGGGCCTTTCTTGAATAACAAGTATTATCTCCCAAATTTCAAAGTAGTTTATAGAAAGGAAACTTTGCATGAAGAGCAAATTTGTTCATATTAACATCTTCGCTCCAAAACAACAGCTCTGTAAACTAGTGTTCTTGCTGATTTTTTGGGATGGTGGACCCGGCCAAGAAAAAAGTTCCGTTTTTCCCGAGGGCTTCCGCCTGTAGTAGGTGTTTTTTTTTCCCCAGCACTTCAAGGAATTAAGTGAGTCGAAATTGCCTACAGAGACACAAGATTTTACGCGTTAGCACAAACACATGCAAATTAAGGTAAGGAAACTAACTAACTACTGACATTTATTGACTAATTAATTCAACAAAGACAACATCTATCTTCACTAATCTGAATGTCAAATACAGTGGAACCCGTTATAACGACCACCGAGGACCGAGAAAGTGTCCGTTATAAAACCGGGGTGTCCGGTATAACGGGTGTGCCCGTTATAACGGTGTTTCTACAGATTACGGCACTCTACTAACGTAAGATTTTTGATACGTTTCAACTGAAAACAATACTGAAACATTGATAATACAAACTTAATCTATTGCTAATAAAATGCGTACATTCATGCAAATCTTCAGTTCCAATCGTCTCTAATTCGGACTTAAATTATTCACGAACAATGGTGTGTCTCAACCAGTATACTCAAACTGGACGTTATAACGTAAGGGACCTAGTAGTAAAATTCTGCTTTAGTGGAGCCGTTATAACGTGTCGGTGTCAGTTCTAACGGGGTGTCGCGTTATAACGGGTGTCTCTTTATATCAAACGGGGTCTTTTTAACAGTAAAATAGTATCACCTTTCCGGGCCGGCGGACGGCTATCAAAACTGTCCGTTATACCGGGGTGTCGCATTATACCGTGGTGTCCGTTAGGCTAGGGGTCGCGAATAGCAATATAGGAGTTAGCGTGAGATAAAAAAAAAACATGAAAAAGGACAAACCATTCAAAGGCCTACAAAGGTTCAAGAAGGAGGGTCTTGCAAAGTTCATCAGTCTCGCGGCCTTTTTTCTTGTGGTGGTGTCTCTCTAAATCTGATCATTGAGTATATCTAAAATGCTAGTTAAGAATAAATTAAACTTGATAGGCACACGATAATATAGGCATTTTGGTCATTCCAGGTTTTAGTATTCGTGTGATTTTTCCGGATGTCCAGTTTACTGATTGGCGTTGCCGGATCTAGTCGACGCGCGAATTTCGTAGCTTCAATTACGTGACAGGTTGAACGATTTTATTTTTGCTAAAAAAAAAAAAAGGCAACGGACTGTGATTCTGATCGATTTATTCAAAGTTGTCCCTTGGCTCTATTTCCTTAGCATTTCTTGGTTAAGAGAAAAAAAGAAAAAAGAAGCACCTTCGCTGTGAGCATGGGCTTCTCGCAAGGAACAACCACGAACTGGCTTCATCACACAAAGAAGACAAGTTGCAAAAAATATCGCTCTTGTTTGGTTTTGTGGCATTGTCTTTGACTTTGAGGAAGGGAAGGCAAGACATTATGGTGTGATTTTGAACGCTACAACAACAGACTCTCTTAGCACAATAGACTATATCTATCCTAAGCATACTCATCATCATAGACTATGTATCGTTTCGCTCTTGCTGATAAGCTCATTGCGTAATATTGATCATTTGACACTTACTGTTCGGCCTTTAGTAGGACCTGAAACTTTAAGGAATCTTCATAGTTTATTGCGTATTTGCCTTGATGGAAGCAAACTTACCTCTAATAATCAGGGAGTCGAGTTAGCTCGTCGTTGGGAGGGGTAAGGAAATTTTTAATCACGTTGTCATTTGCTATACCTTTTCTTCCAAAACCATTGCTATTTTATGGTGCACGTGACATCGACTGCAACAATGTATGGCGTCTTTGGGACGGGGGGGGTGTCGTCTTTCTCCAAGTAGCTGTGCTGCTTTTAAAGCTATAAATCTGTGAGAGTAGGGCTCTGATTATGTCTAATTTTAATGAAAACTTATATATAGGGTCGATAGAAACCTACAATTGATAGGATATGTACATTTCATGTCCGTTTATAGGGCGGATTATACACAACCTCACATTCAATCAAATACGGATTTCCAGAGGCCTGGATTTGAGACAAACTGGTGCACTTTTATGGGTGGGGAAGGTAGAGTTGTACAAGTCTTTGGGGGGGTGTTAAACTTTGGGTAGCCCTCGGAGGAATCAGCATATTCCCGACGAGTTTTCCGATGAGTTTCGCGATTTTCGCAAAAAAAAAAAAAAATGGGCCTTTCTATTTAGCGCTTAATAATCCTCTTTGGAATAAGGCTCGATTGACTATTATCGCAGCAATAGTTTTTAATTAGGCAATGTATTCAATCGAAAAGGACATAAGTTTGATTCATAATTAGTCAAGGAGAGAATGAGTGAAACGGCGATAAGATAAACTAACCTTTGGTGTGTGATTCAAGATGCGCGACTGCAAAGTTCACCCCTTGAAGAAGTTTTGTGCTTAAACAAAGTCGCAGAATGCTCTGAAGTCTTGCCGGATCGCAAACGGTCGCTGTAATACACAGGAAACAACTGAATCCTTAGTTGGAGTCGTCTAGAGTTATCGCAACTGAAGCGACAAGATGTAGAGAAAACTATCTCAAAAAGTAGGATGCTATCGTGTTGAAGATGAACTCAAGACTGAAGGAGATTCGTGTTTGAAGTAAGCGGCGAAAGTCGGCTTTTATAATTCCCGAAGTAGTAGGCTCATGTAACAAGTTAAGAGAAAATGTGAATTGCATTTATATGAAGATCATTCAATGACGATTTTTGGATTGTCGTGGAAAAAAAATAAATTTATTTTGTTGTGGCAGTGATATGGTGTTTAGAATCCATAACACTATACATCAATGTCCTCCTATTGTTCTCAGCCTTATTTTCTTCAGGATAATGAACTCTTCGAACTACGAATGTACATATGCAGAGGTCTGAGGGCACAGTGAAGGGAATTGGAAGGGTAAGTTGTTGGCTGTGACACACGAATTGGAGCATGTTGTTTGCTTAAATGTCATGGTTTCCAGCACGTTGGATTGATACAAGCAATTCTCAATCTTAAAAGAGAGTAGCTAACAGGTACCTCTAAAAGACAATATAAGTTGACTGTCAGTTCTAAGGGCACAAGATACAGAAGAGAAAAGAATCTGAAAAGGCAGCTAGAAGTTCATACATGGAGGGAGTCCTGCCTCATTCTATGGTGCGATGGGTATTATATTGCGTTGGCCTATGCTCACAAAAAAGAACTTGTGACTGAGGTTGTATTTTGGGTACCGAAGATATTAAAAAAAAAAAAATAAAAAAGGAAACCATCTCAGTGAAATTTTTTAGCAATGCTATAAAATGTAATGCGGCAAATGTCTCCTGTAAGCTTAAAAGCAAGCAATTAGTTGCAACAAAATACGCAAACCGTCTATGCCCGTAGTGAAATTCCATCTTGTGATGTAGAAAACTCGTCATGCATACTTTAACGCAGAGGTCTTAAACTATGGCTTCCTCGAAATGTTAACTGTATGGGGATTGACTGAAGTAGTGTCGTCTTCAGTTCTGTGTCTAATTCTACAGTGGATAAATTGTGGAATAGGCTTAGACATTGGAAATGTCACGCTGTTGCCTGGTGTTGCTGGAGTATCAAGGACTGTCACTAGACTAGTGTTTATGGTAATTGATCTGACACCTAAGAGTTCCCTGTGCATACTATCCATAAAAGGCTGTGTTTGTTTAAGGTTGAATTCCCTTGAAAAATAGAAAGCAAACCAAAAATGTAAGATGAAGAATTTTCTTATAACTATTGTAAAAGGGATACATTCGGTATGGAGTTTCAAAAAATGACCTATGAAAAGAGGGGGTCCCGTTGGGCTTATTTTTTCACTACACTGCTTGGGTGAGATTATGGGTATTTTAGGTCTTCGAGTTCGGATGTCTCGGCGTGACATCGGGATCAGGTAATATAATTTCCACAGACTTAAAAGACTAAACTTATTAATAATGACTAAAGTGTTTGCTATTGCTTTTGTATCTCTAGGCGCTACGCGTCTGTATGGGTAAAAAGAAAATGCCGGAATTTTTGCAGTGAAAAAATTGTCGAAAATAGAACTAAAAAACGAGCATATGTTCGAAGGCACCGAGAGGGTCTAAGAATTCATACTCCTGTATGCTTTTATTCATTTTTTTTTGTTGAAATCCTGAACTTTTGGGGGGGGTTGAATTGTGGGATTATACTAGACGAAGCTAGTAGTGTGATGGAATTTATTGAATAATAAAATGGGGGTCACCGTGCTCGTTTTCAATTATTTTGAGAAACTTCAGTTCCCTTGAAATATTTAACGATTTCCAATGGTCTCCAATGTCGCGCGAGCTCGATGGCGTAAGTATGAGCGCGCGCTCGTCAACTAAAATGTTATTCAGAATCGTGCGCAGTAGTAGGGCGTGGCTCATATGGTAAAAGCAAGGGAATACCTTAACTGAGCTAGAGAGAACGCATTTTGTTATCTGCCGGTTCTCAGTGACGGAGCCGGTCAAGAAGATCATAGGCTCAATTGACATATAGTCTTGGCAGTTTTAACCATTTGGATACTTGGGAGTAAAGATAGAGGAGTCGTCTTGACTTCAATATCTCCTGGCACTGTGTCAGGCTTTCAGAATAAACATGAAGTACTAGCTAAGTATCTGTGGAGACAGCATACTGAATGAAATGTCCTATACTAGAAGGAATGTCCTTGTGATTGCTGAAACGTGATTGTAGCGGTTGAGTTTCTATTACCGAGTCTATGCAGACATGATTGGCATAGTTGGGCCAATAACGAGTTGAATCGAAGGCTGCAACCTTACCCTTCGTCCTTATGCAAATGTACACAATAGGTAAAATGTTTTGGCATTTATATTGTTTCAAGGGATTTTTTTTATGGAAGCTAGCTCTTAAAACGCTTTTTTCTTGGGTAAACCCGTTTCACACATGCTATCTCCTCCACTTTCTATCTATTATCTTTATTTTCAATTAATACTGCACTTCACTCTCGCTACTTTACTTACATTTTTTTGTATTCATTCATTTAATGTGGTATTTATTTTTATTTGGAGATATCCTATAATATTATGATTTTCATAGTATTCAGTTATGGGCTCGCAGATTAAAAAAGCTATTGTCTCTATAAATCATGTATTTGCATTACGCCTATACAAGGATTATTATTATTATTATTATTAATGAATAATAATAAATTTTGCTTTTTCTTAATTGATATATTTGTTTTTATCGCTTACACCATGTATTTTTTCTGCCATTTGAAATGAATACATTATACTCAAATAATTGATATATTATTTTATTAGCTTTAGGTAACATGTGTACCATGGTGGATGCTTATTGGGTGTACGACAATATGACACTATGGACACCGCTACAGCTAATTCAAGACAGAGAAACCATGGCAAAGAAGGTTCAAAGTTATGAATCTTCTTTAATATGATACCTTATCTGAGTCAAACCAACACGACAAGAAGCTCAGTAGCATGGTTCTTGTAGAGAATGGAATAAGACAACTGTGGTCCTCCCCGGAATTGGAGTGTTTGCTGCCATATGCAAAGGCCTGACCCCTTCATTGTGATATTAATGCTTGCAGCAAGTTGTCAACACTTATCTATTCAAGATCTGTACAAAAGAAAGGTATTTGATGAAGTTTATTATAAAGTGTTTTGGTGCAACGCGACCGATTGCTGCCCTGCCCCTGAATCAGTGTTGGAGGAAGTCATGAAATGCACCCGATTGCTGTCTGTGGTTTGTTATTTCTTGTACCATTTCATCAAAGAACAACTCCTGCGATAAAATAAAAGGTTTAATGAGATTCCAATCAGATTTAATAGGAGAACAAGGCCATTCCATTGGCCTTCGGTATGGGTATCAATTGGTTGAACTGGCCTGTAATCGCCCTAGTGGGGGATTCTACCTGTCTACGAGGAGGTCAAGTGCTTCTGTCACTCAGCAGGATTGTGTTTTTGTACTTACGATATGCTTGTTCTATTATTCACAAAGTCTCCATCCAAAAGCAGAGCTATTGGAACTTGAGGTAGAATTGCAAACTCTATTTGAGCTCCTTTGTTTATTACGTCCCTTAAGTCTATGTAAATTAACGCAGGCTGGACATTGTGGTTTATGGCAGTGCGCATATCATGCATTAAAACTGGATGATATGTATCAGGTTGGGTATGGCTATGCTCACTAGCTTAGGGGAAGAGAAGCCAAGCACGTCTTCAGTTAAAAGAATGACTTGGGACTGAGCAACATGTCCAACAAAGCAAACAAGACAGGTAAATGTTGGCAAGTGATGACAGACATACTATTTTAGAAGTGTGTATCTCCCTGAACATCAACCATTACCACACACATATTAAGTCGGGGCTGACCAAAAAAAAAAAAAAAAGAAGCAAAAATTTCAAGTCAAGAGTTCACCCCATTGTGGTTCTGAGGAGTTTGTAACTGTGTGCGGAATTAAGGCCATAGACAGAGATCTTTGGGCCTATACCGTTTTCATGTCATGATATTGTCAGAGCTCAGCAGAGAAGGCAGAACTTCCTCCTCAACTTGTTTAGATTTTTCAGGGCCATATTTGTATCTGAATGTGCTTCAGGCGCTTTGAGACCAGTTGATCTGCGATGTCTCATGACCTGTTCATCAAGATGAAACTGCAGTGCTTTGTGGAGTGGTTGAAGAACGCGTTCTCAAAGGAAATGAGTGTTGCAGTAGGGCTGAAGTCAGAACTTAGGAAAAGTATCTTGTGTACTGGTGGAGTAATAAAGACTATTTGATTTAAGAGAGAACTTGAGAAGTAGTTTGATGGGTTAAAAGAAAGAGTTAAATTTCTAAAATGTCAACTATGTGACAAGTATATTTAGTCTATCAAGTTGTCTCTAGCGGTAGGCACTTTTTTGTATGATGAGATTCTGGCGTCTAGGATGGAAACATCTGTATTTTATCTACGAAAAAATGTAAGTATAGAGACAACTCTATATGATTAATGAATATTGATCTATGATTCCTAGGCTACAATGTTTTGTCAGTTTTTGACGGTATATTTAGTGCAGCTTTTGTTATGTTCTCTGTTAGGGCCATTTCGAAAGAGGTTTTGAACCTATCCCTCATAAAAAGATCTATCTCATTATAAGAATTAAGACTAAGGTTTAAGTTGAATTATTTGTATTATTATTATTATAGTTTTGTCTCCGCTACACTAAGCTCTAGATAGTATTATATTTTTTTTTGTCTGGGGGGGGGGGGAGTACTGGAGAAATGTGAATGCTTAATGTAACATTTATCCTGTATAAGTTCACATGTGAACTGATGGTATACTACGACATCAGTATATATCTATCCCGGTTGACCAGGATGAGTACTCTGAGGCGTGCTTTCTATAATACACATTAAATTGTATTAAATCTAATTCATGATTGTTTTAAATCTGGGTTAGTTTGGGCCTACTGTAAACATAATAGGTGCCTTTGTCTCAGCATATTTTCACAGTTTTATTGTCTGCGATCTAGCTACAATTCAAAACAGATAATAATATAATATTTTGTTAGTAATTGCAGATAAACCTGTGAACTGAGTTAGTAGACTATAGACACTAGTAACTTTATGTTTGGCGCATTGGTTTTCGTTTGACTATTACAGCACTATACATCTAATTTTATTTCACTGGTTTTTTAGTAGTGATTGTCAATATAACGCATTGAAATAAAAATAATAGTCAGAATAGTTACAAAGAAAAGCAATGGAAATAAAGTCTCTAGTGTCTATGCTTAGTCTAGTCTAACTATTAGCAAAAAAAAAAAAACCTCAAAAAAAAAAAAACCACGCGAACGCACGCATTTCGTAAAAAGGGCAATCATTCTCTAATACTGAGATTTATATAGAGCACTAGTTACATAAAAATATTAAAGTAAACAAGTAAAAAAATGTATAGAGTGATTCCTATTAAACTAACTGGGCATTACTAAAACTACACCAATACACAATTATTAACACTCACTCTTTTGTTTTCTATTGTTTCTGGGCATCTATATAAAGCACTGACAGCTATTTAGTAGTGGCTACCGGGTTATTGGAATCACTGTAATTATTATACAATACAGGTATGTAGCATACAACATGACGCTAGGGAGGTGGAAAAGGAAGGGGAAAAAGGGAGAGGGGAGGGGTGTTATTAATGAATGTCACTTTATATTCTTTATGATCCAGTCTTGATTTCTAGTTGAAAATAAAGTTGTTACAGTTTATCCTTTTGTAAATATCCTTGTCGTGTATGTTAAAACTTGTACTCATTAGATTTGCTTTCAGGATTGATTCATCTGGTGCTTGAAGAGCTATTGTCTACGGGATATTGCTTCAGGCTGTGTAGGCGCTGAGATGTAGAATGAACGCACAAACACGCTGTGGTCTTCATGGGCATAGTTGATAGGCAGAATGGTGTCGATTCTGAGCAACAAATCGCGGAATTACCATATAGGCAGACTCACATTGCTTTTCCTTGCGTTGAAGGGATCCTTCTTTGAAGTGTCTACATACAAACAAGAGTTCACCACGCAAATATCGGTCGGGTTCGAAAATAGGCTTTTTAGCGCAGTCTATCTGTATATATTTAGCGCACTTGCTTTGATCCGGTCGCGCTTGCGTATTTACTTGCCCTATAATAAGCTCGACGAGCACAAGGGTAAGTAGATGGCGAAAAAACTGCCAGGATAAACACTTGTCATCTTGGGAATTAACTACAGTCCTGTAGCCTTAGTCTCGTCAACTCTGGATTTTAGCGTTTTACCAAGTGTCAAACAGGTTAGGAATCAAGCATGGGGAGCCGACTAACTCCGCAACTTTATTTCGTCAATGACTTCCTGCTACACGTTGAGGGCGTCCATGTTCAACATGCTTCATAATCAGGCTTTCGTGTGTCGGGCGTTACGGTACATGCTTTTTATCTCTCAATCTGAGAACATTCATTTCTACTGATGCTGAAGTGTTCGCAAAATAACTTTATCTCTTTGCTTGGATCGCTTTCAGAAGGCTTTAAGTGGACGTGAACTACTGCGCTGTGTTTGCGCGCCATATTGTAAACACAGTAGTACAGTATGGGGGATACGTCGCTTGCTAGAAATTTGAGCTCCGCACGAGTGGGAGATTTGGGGCCGGGGGATTTGTAGCCAGGTGTTAATATGGCTTTTTATTATGATAAATGGCATGCTTAAATTTTTTATTGTAATTATATATTTTTTAAACATATCGTGTGATGAAGTATTTATTGTATATATAAAATTGATTATACTGTTGTTTTCTTAGACTATGCATGAATCTTAGTATTATAGTTATTAAATTATAGTAAATCTATAATATTACATCTTAGTGTCTAGTATGGCATCTCGAGGATATCTGTTTAGGTGCCTTCACCTCAGATTCTGATTAGATTCACTGGTGAATACATATGTAATGCATTTGGAATTTGATTAAATTTGAATAAAACAAAAATTTAATTAAAAAAAAACTTATAAAATACAAATGCAAGTGTTACTGGAATCTTACAAAACAAAACAGTGATTTCCACAAAACCAATTTTTTGATTTGCGACTTGAAAGCAATCTATTTTAAAAAAAAGGCCTTAATGTATTAAACATGTTAGAGATTAGCCTATTCAAAAAAAAAATTATTTTTTTTTTTTCTTTTGGGGGTTCTTGGGACTTTTTGGAAATGTAAAACCCTCCCCCCAATTTTTGGAAATGCTCAAGATTTCGCTTGATAATATATAACTGTACCCATACTTGTTACTTCAAAAGAAACACTAGTCAACCCCAAGAGGAACACTGAAAAAAACCCCACCAACTAAAAAAGTTAAAAACTGCTCAATTTATTCCCCAAATGATAAGTTTTTTCACATTTTAAAAAAATTACACCTGCGATGAGAAATCCATGATATCACCTTTTCATCCGTCAATGTTTATCCATTTAATTGATAATGGAAACATGGGTTTAAACATTCTAATTTTTTACATCTAAAAACTTATATCCACGAGTTCAACCATTTGGGGGTGCCTATGTTTTTGTTTGCAGGGTCAAAAATATTTGATGTTTTCCAACATTATAATATAAAAAAAAATATTCTATCAGTTTTTTTCTGTCGCTGGAAAAAAAAAACGTGCCAGGGGAAGTTTGGGGAGCTCGTCTGATTTGACGCAGTATTGCTAATTAATACCTGTAGGAATATAAAACTGCATCCCTTGAATTATGCGCAAATAAAGATTCCCGTGGCGTACCTAAAAAAGTATTATTATTTTTTACCGTTCCCTCAAACTTTATTTGTTACAACACTGTTTACTTTAGGGGAGGGGTTCCAAAAGTGTTCTAATGTCCTTCATATTCTGGTCAGTCTCAAACTCACTTGCCTTGATTAAGTTGGTCACCACGATGATAAAAAAAACGAAACGGGTCGCAATGTTCCTATTGGTCTGGTTTTCTTTAATAAAAATTATACTATTATCATACCGGATTAAATAATTAGTAATAGGGTCACCGAGGGATCGGAAAAAAGTATTATAAAATAATAGTCGACAAAATAATTAATAAATTACTCCAAGGCAATTAAATTAATAGGTCAGGCACAGTTTTTATATTATTTTTTCATTTATGGGTGGGTTATTACTTTAGATTCCTTGATTTTCAGCAATGGATTGGAAGGTATTACAAAACGTACCTAAGGCGCCCCCACATACAAAGTGCAGCGTTATCGCAAAGGCTGTGTTGACTTCGGGCATCGCAAGTTTGGCTCTCCGAAAAGTGCAATTTGTGAAGGCTCAGGATTCCGAGTCGGCTAAAGTTTTGCTTATCTCCGGAATCAAAGTGCCAATAGTAGGGGTCTAGACGAGTCCTACAGGCTTTCCCAGAGAAATTCAAAAAGCCAAAAAACAAGCACAATTGCAACACAAATACAGGCAAGCACACCAAAAATAGGGACTACAAAACAGTAAAAAAACTGCCTAAAAAAAAAAAAGGAAAGTCTCAACTGAGTTGCCCCCTGACCGGAAAGTGGGCCCAACTTTCTCTGTTTGTCGATTGGAAATTATTCCATTTTAGCGGTAAGAAGATTTCATTATTTCTTGGATTGTACATAACCTGCCATTTATTGAAAACTTAACCCGAGCGCCCACTGGTACAAAAAAAATTCCACCAATTATTTTGCTCAAACGGTCGTCCAATTTAATTTTGCCTAATTGTAATTGGTCATTTTTGAAATTTCATTTGTATATCCCACGTGTTCTTGCATCAAAAATGAATAGCAGGTTAGCCCCCCACTGTGTAATTAAAAAATAAAATTTTTACCAATTTGCAGCATCCAATATCTTACAAGCGTTATTTAATATTATATTTATTGATTTTTTGATTTTTTTTAAACGATTATGATACAGGACATGGTTTTCGGTTTGATTTACAAGTAGGTGTTCAAGGCTAAAACAATATATTGCTTTTATTTTACCTACGTTGGAAATGTAAAATGTAAAAAAGAAAACACATATCTACCACGAGAGGTTGGGCTATTCTTGGGTTGTATTAATAAAATTTACCATGTCCAAGAGAATGTTCCATGCTTGTTATTATAGGGAGAAAAAAACAACTCCGGACAATTATCAAAAACCCACGCACATTCCACGAACACCTCTGGGGAGGGACAAAGTCTTCTCATGCATTAAAACATATCCTTGGGCAAACATCTTAAAGCGGGGTGCCTTGAAGCAGCAGGAGGATTTTGCAGCTAAGGGCCTGGATCCGATTTTAAAAATACTTTCCCACCATAATTGAATACTGGCTTATTTTTTCCAAAAATACCAATTGAAGTGGAAAAGAATTAGCCAGAAAAACCAAAAAACCTAAATTTAAATTCACAACACCAACTTACCCCCATGCTAAAAACCAAAAAACTAACATTGAATATTTAGATTATTTGTTTCATTAATTGTTTTTTCTTAAAAAACATTATACATTTCCACAAAGGTGGTAATTAGAGTTATAAATTCAGAAGTACTCATAAGTGGGTTTTGGAAAACGTGTTAACCGCTCCCGTACCATTTTCTTTGTTTTTCATTTGCTCCATTTTAATATATCAAAAATATGAATTTTCGAATTTTCAACTCCATATTGGGAAACAAATTAGGGAAAACATTTTACGAAGGGAAAGCGGGAAACATGCCAAAACATCAGAAGGGGGATATGGCAAAATTCCCCACTTTGGCCCTTTCTATGATCCTCAAATCGGCGGGGAACCCAAAATTAGGATAAAGCGCACGAGGACACAAGGATTATTGGGGGAAAAAGTGAGGTTTAAGGCGAGTTTGCTAGGTCATAACCATTACCTCTTAAAAACACATAGCAAGACCCATTTACATCGAGCAATACCTATCCTGCAAATTACTGAATTTCCCAATTGGAGAATACGCATTTTGAAGCCTAGATAGAAGAAGGTTAACGTGTGATAAAGTTTAAAGGGGGACAATTCAAGTAATATATCATTTCGTAGTTGTTAAAGTTTCTCCCTTTTTTTAAGATTCAAAGGCGTTTTTTTTCAAACCCAAAGTTACTGGGGATAAATGAATGAGGTTTGTTTTGTTGTCTTGCAACCAAAAACAATTTTTATTTAATTAAAACCCCAAAGGCTTGTTCACGGGGAGGGACACATGGGCCATCTTTCATGGTTGTAAAATGGTTTTTAGTAATGTCGTTCCCCCAAAAAAACTAAACGGCTTATTACGTTGTAAAAAACAAAAAGCCGCGGCCGGCAAAAACCAAAAAACAAAAACAAAACCAAAAAAGAACCACATTTGCGGCGAGCAAAGGAAAATATTTTAGCAAGTTTTAAGAAAATGTGTAATAGATGGGACAGGGTATTAAAATTTCTTAAAATAAGAAAGCAGTGTAATTTTGTGCGAAAAAAAAAAAAAAAATTTCTGCCAGTTGTCTCTGTTTACTAATTGGGGCAAAATTCTGGTTACTCTTAAGCAATGTGGCATGGCTTCTGGGGGGACCCATTTTTTCCTTTGGTGCATTCTGTTTCTACTTCAAGGATTCTGGTTGTTATTCCATGAGAATGGAAAGTTCCTTGTGATTGTGTTTGCGTGTTCCGCGGAAGGCGCTGAACTTGTTGGTCTGTATAAGGGTCTTTAACATTAGTGAACTGATAGGTTTCCTTTCTGTCTTGTGGCCAATATTGCTAGGCCGGTGCTCTCCGGGATGACAAACGTTCACAGTCTCCCGCACGGTATGGGATATAATATCACTCTGTCTTCTTTCTTTTGGGTAAGGTCGGGTCTTAGGCTTGGCAATGATATGTCTCAGCGTGGTTAGTGTTTTACGCATTAACTGCATCGATCTTCAATCCTGTGCTTTTCTAGGACTACAGTTGATCCTTTCTGTTTGTTATGCCTTGGCTAGCTGTCCTGGAGTAATGTTATCGGGCAGCAGCCCCCTAAAGTGACTGGATCACTGCATTGACTTCGCAAAAAGGCAGTTTGGTCATGTATTGTGGAACATACTACCCAACGTCATTTGGTATACGTTGCTTTTCACTGACTACAGCTCATTTCTTTGGAGGAATGTGATAATATATATTTTTCCATTAAAATACTTAGCTAATATTAGCATTGTATGTGCATGAAATGAGAGAAAATCTAATGAGTCCCATCACGTTTATGTACCAATAGACGATTTTCATGATGTCTTAATTTGATTACAAGCTTACCCAGAATGCCTTTGGGAAATTTCATTCTTATTGAGCAAGACTAATTAATTAATGCTTTTCTAAAGAATGATTTAGTAAGCAAAAAATGGGCGAAAGTACTGGTAATTGTGAGTCATATGACACTATCATGGAAGCACCCTATTGAGGGCAATTACGTCATTTTATTTTTAACGGATTCTAAGATAGCGAGGCTTGCAAACTAGCATTATCTCTCTTCAACACAACAACAACGTATTAAAAGGGGATGAGGATGGTAGTGATAAAGAGGGGAGATATGCTTTTTGCAAGGCCTGTATGCTTGAATCTTAGAAAAATAAATGGACTTAATTGCAGATTGAGTTGTGTTTGCATGATAGTGTCATTAATGACTACCAATTACGTCCTAGATACTTCTGCCCATTTTTTTGTTCATCATTTTTATAAGGCATTAATTATTGTCTTGCTCAATAAGATGAAAAGATTTCCAAAGGCTATCTGGTAGTTGTAAATCAATTACGACTCATGTAAAATCAGTCTAAAAAATTGGTGACAAATACGACGTGATGGCTCATAATCAGTTCTCTCATTCACCATGCAGCATCTGAATGTAATATTGCTAGTATTTTATCGGAAAATATAATAGCTTATTCTTCTCGGCAAAGTGTCCTGTGTCCATTGAAAAAAGTCTTCGCTAGGCCAATTGACGTTGGGTAGTATAAGAAGACTGGAGTGATTTATTTCCATCCCGTGCGGAGAATGTGAAACGTTTTACATCGGAGAGACCGGTAGATATTTGGCCACAAGACAGAAGGAACATCAGTCCTATGTTAGACTTAACAAGACCAACAAGTCAGCGCTCGCGGAACACGCACACAATACAGGACATTCCATCTCCTGGAATAACACCAAGATCCTTGAAGTAGAAACAAGATGGCACCAAAGGAAATGGTCAGAAGCATGCCACATTGCTAAGAGTACAGATGCCATTAGTAACAGAGACACTGGCAGAATTTTGCCACAAAATTACACTGCTCTATTTAAGAAATTTTAATCTGTCATCTATTACACATTCTTAACTTGCTAATTTCCTTGCTCGCGCAAATTGTCTTTTTTGTTTTGTTTTTGTTTTTGTTTGCGCGCGCTATTTGTTTACAACGTAATAGCCGTTAGTTTTGACGAATTACTACCATTTTACACCCTGAAGATGGACCATGTGTCCGAAAGCTTGGTTTTAAAATAAAAATGTTTTGGTTGAAGAAACAAACAAACTCATCATTTCCAGTACTGTTTGAAACTCTTGATCATTAAAAAGAACTTTACAACTCGATGATATTTCTTGATTTGTCTTAACTTTATCCCAAGTTAACTCTTCTAGCTTCAATGGTATTCTCCGGCAATTGGATTCAGTATTTGCAGGTATTGCTGAGTAAATGTCTGCTATGGTTTTAGAGGTAATGGTATGTAGCAAACTCGCTTAACCTCACTTTTCCCAATAATCTTGTTCTCTTCGCTATCTTGTCCGCCATTTTGGATCATAGGAAGCAAAGTGATTTGCATATCACTTCTGATTTGCATTTCGCTTCCTTCGTAAAATGTTCTATTGTTTCCAAATATGGTTGAAAATCGAAAATTCATATTTTGAATATTATGGAGCATGAAAAACAAGAAATGTACGGCGGTTACACGTTTCAACCCACTTATGAGTTTCTGATATACTCTATTTACACTTTGGAATGTATAATGTTAAGAAAAATAATGAAACAAATAATCTAAATATTCAATGTTAGTTTAGCATGGGTAAGTTGTTGATTTAAATTAGGGTTTTCTGGCTAATTCTTTCAACTTCAATTGGTATTTGGAAATAGCAGATTCAATTATGGTGAAGTAATTTTATCGAGCAGGCCTTGCTGCAATCTGCTGCTCAAGGCACCCGCTTTAAGATGTTGCAAGATGTGAGAAGACTTGTCTCCCAAGAGGTGTTCGTGAATGCGTGTTGATAAATGTCGAGTTGTTTCTCCTATATAACAAGCATGACATCTTGGACATGTAAATTTATATACAACACAAGAATGCAACTCTCGTGGGATATGTTTCTTTACATTTTACATTTCAACGTGTAAATATAGCATATATAGTTAGCCTTGAACACTACTTGTAATCAACGAAACATGTCTGTATCATAATCGTTTAAAAAATAAAAATCAATAAATTAATATTAAAACGCTTAGATATTGATGTGCATTGTAAATTATTTAATTACACAGTGGGCTACCTGTATCATTTTGATGAAGAACACGTGATATACAAATAAATTCAAAAATGACAATACAATTAGCAATTATTGGACGAGGTTGAGCAAAATATTGTGATTTGTCAGTGGCGCTCGTTATTTTCAAATAATGCAGGTTATGTACATCAAAGATAAATGAATCTCTTACCGATAAATGGATAATTCCAATCGAGCAACAGAGAAGTTGGGCACTTTCGTCAGGGGGCAACTCAGTGAGACTTTCCTGGGAAAGGCAGTGGACTGTGTAGTCTATTTCCACTTGCCTTATTGACATGCTTGTTTGCGAATCGGAAGCTGAGCTTGACTTATTGCACTTTTCGGAGAGCAAACATCTATTCACAAAGTCAAGCACAGCTTGCGATGCCTGACCTTTGTTTTTGATGTGGCTTAGGTACGGTTGTATACTTCCATCCTTGTGAAATCAGGAAATCTAGTAATAAACCACCCATATGAAATAATATAAAACTGTGCTGACTATTATTATTGCTGAGTATTATTATTATTTTCGACTATTATTATTAATAATTTCGATCCTCGGTGACTATTACTATTATTATCGTTATTATATAGATAATTTATTAAGAAAACCAGCAATAGGATGCGACGTTTCGTTATCATCGTGACAACATTATCAAGCAAGTGAGTTGAGACTGACAGAATATGAAGTACATTTGAACAATAGTAAAGTAAACAGTGTGTAATAAAGTGAGGAACGGTAAATAAATACTTTAGTACGCACGGAATCTTATTGCGTATTCAAGGATGGTTTTATTCTACGGATGAATAGCATCTCGTAAATCAGACAGTCCAACTTCCCCTGGCACTTTTTCAGGACAGAAAAACTGATAGATAGTTTTTATATTATAACTTATGGAAACATCGAAATATTTGACCTGAAACAAAAACATAGGCACCCAATGGTGAACTCGTGGATATAAGTTAGATGTAAATTAGAATGTTTAAACCATGTTCATTTCATTAATGATAACATTTGGGATGAAAGGTGATATCATGATCTCATCGCAGGGTAATTTAAAATGTGAAAACTATCATTTGGGATAAATGAGCAGTTAACTTTTGTTGTGTTTTTCAGTGTCTCTTTTGAAGGTTTAGTACAATGTACAGTATATATATCAAGCGAAATCTGAGCATTTCAAAATTGTTACATTCCAAAAAGTCAGACTAATCAATAATTTTGATGGCTATCTCTACATGTATAACATTAATGTTTTTTTTAAATAGATGCTTCAAGTGAAACAAAAATTGGTTTGTGATCACTGTTGTAAGATTCCAGTACACTTGCATTTTTATTTTATGTTTTTTTAATATTTTGTTTTATTAATTTAATCAAATTCCAAATGCATTACATTTATTCACAGTGAATCTAATGAATCTGAGGTGGACCTAAACAGAATTCGAGATTCCCTACTAGCCACCTAAGATGTAATATATAGAATTTACTATAATTTAATACTATAATCTAAGATATGCATAGTCTAAGAAAACAACAGATAATCAATTTATATTCAATAAATACATCACACGATTAATGTTAAAAATATATAATTACAATAAAAAATTTAACATGAACTTTATCATAATAAAAAGATATTAACACCTTGGTCAAATCGGCCCCAAAATCTCCCACTCGTGCGGGCTCACAATTTTGCAGCGGTTCCCCCCATTACTGTACTGTGTTTACAATATGGCGTCGAACACAGCGAGTAGTTCACGTCTCAACTTAAAAGCTTCTGAAAGCGATCAAGAAAGAGATAAGTTATTTTGGAACACTTCAGTAGTTGAAATGAAGTTCTCAGTTGAGAGATAAAAGCTGTCCGTAAAGCAGAACGAAAGCCTGATTATGGCATGTTGAACATGGACGCTCAACTAGAGGAAGTCATTGGAAATAAGTTGGAGTTAGTCGGCCCCATGCTTGATTCCTACCTGTTTGAACTTGGTAAAACGCTAAAATCCAGGTTGACGAGATCTAAGGCTACAGGACTGTAGTTAATCCAGTGACAATGTTTATCCCTTGGGCAGTTTTTTTTCGCCATCTACTTACCCTGTGTCGTGGTTATTCTGGGCAAGTAAATACGAAGCGCGATGGATCAAAGCACGTGGTAACTTTACTACAGATGAACTCGCTAAAAAAGCTATTTTCGCCTGCTCGTTTTGGTGGTGAAACTCTGTGTTTGTATGTAGACACTTCAAAAGGATCCCTTCAACGATAGGAAAGCAAGTGAAGTCTGCCTATAATGGTAATTCCGCGATTGTTGTCTCAGAATCGACACCATTCTGTATCAACTATGCCATGAAGACCCAGCGTGTCTGTGTGTCATTCTACATCCAGCGCTACACAGCTGACGATTATCCCGTAGACACTAGTCTTCAAGCACCAATGAATCAATCCTGAAAGCAAATCTATGAGTACAGTTTAACATACACGACAAGGATATTTAAAAGGATACTGTAACAATTTATTTCAGTAGATCAAGACTGGATTCATAAGACATATGTGACATCAATTAATAACAAAACTCGGTCATGTTTATGTACATACCTGTATTTATAATATTACAGTGATTCCAATAAACCTGGGCACTACTAAATAGCTGTCAGTGTTTATTAGATGCAAAGAAACAAAAGAAAACAAAAGAGTGAGTGTCTAATATTGTGTATTGGTGTAGTTAGTAATGCCCAGGTTTAATGGAATCACTCTATACATTTTTTTACTTTGCTTTAATATTTTTATTGTTACTATTACTCTATATAAATATCATATTAGAGTGATTGCAATGAACCCGTGAAATAGTTAGTAGACTAGTAGACACTAGTAGACTTTATTTCCATTGTTTTCTTTTGTAACTATTTGACTATTATTTTTATTTCACTCGTTTATTGCAATCACTCTAAACCCGTGAAATAAAAATTAGATGTTAGTGTGTAATAGTCAAACGAAAACAATGGAAATAAAGTATACTAGTGTCTATTAGTCTACTAACTATTTCACAGGTTTATTGCAATTACTCTATTATTATTATCTGTTTGAATTTGTGTAGATCGCAGACAATAAAACTGTGAAAATTGTGACAAAGGCTATATTATGTTTACAGTAGGCAAACTATCCCAGATTTAAAACAATCCTGAATTATTTATACATTTAATGTGTATTATAGAATCACGTCAGAGTCTATCCTGGTCAACAGGTAGATATATACTGATGTCTATACATAGTTCACATGTGAACTATACAGGATAAATGTTACATTGCATTCACTTTCTCAGTAGCAGTACTCTCTAGAGGTTAGTGTAGCGGAGACAAAACTATAATAATAATAATAATAATTAACTTAAAACCTTAGTTTCTTAATTTCTTTAATGATATGTCTATTTTATGGGTAGGTTAAAACCTCTTTGAAATGGCAACAGAGAACAATAAAAAGCTGACTAAATATACTGTCAAAAATGCAAAAACATTGTAGCTAGGAATCATGTCAATTTCATTAATCTATAGAGTTGTCTCTATCTTACATTTTTTGTAGATAAAATTACAGATGTTTCCATCTAGACGCAGACCTTCATCATACAAAAAAAGTGTACGCTAGAGACAACTTTATAGACTAAATATACTGTCACATAGTTACTTTTAGAAATTTTAACTCTTTTTCTTTACCCACAAACTACTTTCAAGTCTCTTAATCAAAATGTCTTTCTTTCCACCAGTACCAAGATTCCTTTTCTTAAGTTCTGACTTCAGCTCTGCAACACTCATTTCTTTGGGGTTCTTACCACTCCACAAGACTGCAGTTTCATCTTGATGTAACAGGTCATGAGACTGCAGATCAACTTGGTCTCCAAAGCGCTGAGCACATTCAGTACATACATATGGCTTGAAAATCTCAACAAGTTGAGGAGGAAGTTCCTGCTTCTCTGCTGAGTTGACAATATCATGACACTGAAAACAGGTATGGCAAAGATCTCTGTCTACTGGCTTAATTCCGACACAGTTACAAACTCCTTCAGAACCACAATGGGGTGGAACTCTTGACTTGAAATGGGACTTATATGTGTGTGGTAATGGTTGATGTTCAGGGAGATACACACTTCTAATATAGTTGGCTGTCATCACTTGCCACCATTTACCTGTCTTGTTTGCTTTGTTGGACCTGTTGCTCAGTCCCAAGTCATTCTTTACTGAAGAGTGCTTGGCTTCTTTCCCCTGCTGTGAGATTATGCCATACCCAACCTTATACATATCATACAGTTTTAATGCATGATATGGCACTGCATAACCAACTGTCCAGCTGGTTACATTTACATGACTTGGGAAGAATAAACAAAGGAGATTGAAATAGAGTTTGCAATTCTCCTCAAGTTCCAATAGCTCTGCTTTTGTGATGGAGACTTTGTTGAATAATGCACAAGCATTTCGTAAGTACAACACAATCCTGCTGAGTGACAGAAGCTTGACCTTCTGTGCTGGTGAATCCTCTGGGCATTCCAGGCAGTCAACCAATTGATACCCATACCGGGCAATGGAATGGCTTGTTCTCCTATTAATCTGATTGGAATCTCATTAAACCTTTTATTTTCATCGCGGAAGTGTTCTTTGATGAAAGGTACAAGAAATAACAAACCACAGCCAGCAACTGGTGTTTCATGTTCCTCCAATACTGATTCAGGGGCAGGGGCAGCAATGGGTGGTGCACCTAACACTTTAATAAACTTATCAAATACCTTTCTTTGTACAGACTCTTGATATATAATGTTGACAACTTGCTGCCAAGCATTAATCTCACAATGAAGGGGCTCAGGCCTTTGCTTGTCAGCAAACACTCCAATTCGGGGAGGACCAAGTTGTCTTATTCCATTCTCTGCCATGTACTGGAGCTTCTTGTCGTGTTTGGTCTTGTCAGATAAGGTATCATTTAAAGAAGATTCATACTTTTGAACCTTCTTTGCATGGTTTTCTCTGTCTGAATTGCTGTAGGGTGTCCATGTGTCATTTGTGGTACACCCAATAAGATCCACCCATGGTACACATGTTACCTAAAGTAATAAATAATATATCAATTATTTGATATAATGTATTATTTCAAATGGAGAAAAAAATACATGGTGTGGATAAAAACAAATATATAATTAAGAAAACAGCAACAATTTATTATTATTATTAATAATAATAATAATAATAATCCTTTATTGGGTAATGCAAATACATGTAGAGACAATGCCTTTTTTTTAATCTGGCCCATCTGAATAACTATGAAATATAATATTATAGGAATCTCCAAATAAAAATAAATACCACATTAAATGAATGAATACAATGTAAGTAAGTAGGAGAGTGAGTGAGTAATTAATTGAAAATAAAGATAATAAAGAAATGTGGAGGAGATACATGTGTGAAAGTGTTTACCAAGAAAAAAAGGTTTAAGAGTAGTTGAAACAATATAATTGCAAAAACATTTTACCTTTGTGTACATTTGCATAGGGAGAGGGGTAGGTTGCAGCTTGATTCAACTCGTTATTGGCCCAACTTTGCCAACTCATGTCTGCACTTGGTTGAAACTCAACCGTACACTCCTTTCCAGCAATCACAAGGACATTTCCTTCTAGTATGGCCATTTCATCAGTATGCTGTCTCCACAGATCTTCTAGTACTTCATGTTTTTCTTGAAAAGCTGACACAGTGCAGGAGATATTGAAAGTCAGAGCTCCTCACTCTTTCTCCCAAGTTCCAAATGGTTAAACTGCCAATTGACATTGTCAATTGGCTTGTTTCTGGGGCTCCGTCATCTGAGAACTGGATAACAAAATGGTTCTCCTGCTCATTAAGGTGATTCCCTTGTTTTACATTGCGCACGCTCTACTGCGCACGATTCTGAATAACATTTTAGTTGACGAGCGCGCGCTAACTTACGCCATCGAGCTCGCGCACATTGGAGACCATTGGAAATCGTTAAATATTTCAAGTGTAACTGAAGTTTTCTCAAAATAAATCGAAAACGAGCACGGTGACCCCCATTTTTTATTCAATAACTTCCATCACACTATAGTTCTCTAGTATATAGCAAAGTATTAAAAAAAGTTAGGATTTCAAACATTAAAAAAATTGAATAAAAGCATACGGAGTATCGAATTTTAGACCCTCTCGGTGCTTCGAACATATGTGTTTTTTGTTCTATTTTTCGACAACTATGCAAAATTCGAGCATTTTCTTACTATCAGACGGTAGGCTAGAGATACAAAAGCAATAGCAAACACTTTAGTTCATTATTAATAGTTTGTCTTTTAAGTTGTGGAAAATTATTTACCTGATCCCGATGTCACGCGAGACTCGACTGAAAGACCTAAAATACCATAATCTCAAAGCAGTGTAGTGAAAAAATAAGCACGGTGACCCCCTCTTTTTATTTCATTTTTTGAAACTCCATACCGTAATGTATCACCATGCAAAGTTATAGAAAATTCTAGGATTTGCTTCTTTTTCAAGGGAATCACCTTAAACCACACAAGCTTTTTGGATAGATGAGGGACTCTTAGGTGTAGATCAATTACCATAAACACTAGTCCTGTGACAGTCCTTGATACTCCAGCAACACCAGGCAACTGCGTGACATTTCCAATGTCTAAGCTATTCACAAATTTATCCACTGTAGAATTAGACACAGACTGAGGCACTCTTCAGTCAATCCCCATACAGTTAACATTTCGAGGAAGCCATGTTTCAGACTCTGCGTTAAAGTATGATGACTGAGTTTTACATACAAGTGTGAATTTCCTACGGGATAGATGGTTTTGGTATTTTGTTGCTATTGCTTGCTTTAAAGCTTCAGGAGACATTTGGTATTCATTTATAGCATTGCTAAAAAATTTCTTGAGATGGTTTCCTCTTCGGTATCCAAAAATCAACTCAGTCACAAGTTCTTTTGGAGCATTGGCAGCAATATAATCCCATGCACCATAGAATGAGGCAGACTCTCCTCCATGTATGAACTTCAGTGCCTTTTCAGATTCTTTTCTTCTTCTGTATCTTGTGCTTGAACTGGAGTCACTTATCATTGTTTTAGAGGTACTGTTGCTCTCTCTTTTAGATTTTGAGAATTGCTTGCTATCCAATCCAAGTGCTGAAACCATGCATTTAAGCTGCTCCAATTGTTGTGTCACAGCCAACAACTTCCCTTCCAATTCCTTCACTTGTGCCTCAGACCTCTGCAATGTACTTCGTAGTTCGAAGAGTTCATTATCTGAAGAAAATAAGGGAGAACAATATGAGACATTGATTGTATGTTATGGATTTCTAAACACCATACACTGCACAACAAAAACTTTATTTTTTTTCCACGCAATCCAAATCTATTGAATGATTTCATATAAATGCCCTTACCATTTTCTCTTAACTTGTACTGAGCCTCTACTTCGGAATTTAAAAGCCGATCTTCGCGTTACTTCAAACACGATTCCTTAGTCTTGAGTTCATCTTCAACACGATGCTCCTCTTCGAGTAGTTTTCTCTTTCTTGTGTTCAGTTGGTAAACTCTAGACGACTCCCAAGAAGGATTCAGTTGTTTCTGTGTATTACAGCGACCTTTGTGTCCGGCAAGCTTCGAGCATTTGCGACTTTGTTTGCACAAAACTTCTTCAAAGGTACTTTGAGTCGCCATCTTGAATCACACACCAAAGTGGTTTCACTTTCGCCGTTTCACTTCATTCTCTCCTTGACAATTATGAATCAAACTTATGTCTTTTCGATTGAATACATTTGTAATTAAAACTTTGACTGGATAATAGTTCAATCGAGCTTATTTCCAAAGAGATATTAAGGTAAATAGAAGGCAATTTTGCGAAAATCGCGAACTCATCGGAATAACTCGTCGAATTGTGATTTCCTCCGGGGTACCCAAAGTTAAAACCAAAGACTTGTACCCCTACCTTCCCCACCCATAAAAGTGCAGTTTTGTCTCAAATCCAGGCCTCTGGAAATCAGTATTTGATTGAATGTGGGTTGTGTAAATCGCCATAAACGGACATGAAATGTACATATTCCTATCCAATTGAGGTTTCTATCGACCCTTATATAGTTTTATTTCAAATTAGACATAATCAGAGCTCTCTACACAGATTTATAAGCTTTAAAAGAGCACAGCACTTGGGAGAAGCCGACCACGAAAAAAGACGCCATACATTGTTGAGTCGATGTCACGTGACCCATAAAATAGCAATGGGAGAAAAGAGTATAGCAACTGACCAACGTGATTAAATTCTTACGAAAAACGGACAGAGTACTCGACTCCCTGATATTAAGAGGTAAGTTGTTCCATAAACGGCAAATACGAATAAAATATGAGTTCTTAAATGTTTCGGTCCTACTAAAGGGAACAGTAAGTGTCAAATGATCAATATTACGCAATGGCTTATCGCAAGAGCGAAACGATACATAGTCTATTGATGTGGTATGTTAGGATAGATATGGTCTATTTGTGTATGATAGTCTGTTGTTGTAGGTCAAAATCACACCATAAGGTCTTGTTCCCTTTCCTCAAAGGCGAAAGACAATGCACAAAACCAACAAGAGGATCTTTTTTGCAACTTGTCTTTTTTGATGAAGCCATGTTCGTTGTTTTCCTTGGAGAAGCCATGCTCACAGCGAAGGTGAACCAAGAAATGTAGCAAATAGAGCAAGTGACAACTTTGAATAAATCGATCAAGCAATCACAGTCCCGTTGCCTAGCAAAATAAAATCGTTCAACCTTGTCACGTCATTGAAGCTACGAAATTCGGGTTCGACTAGAATCCGGCAACGCAATCCGTAACTGGAATCCGGAAAAAATCACACGAAATACTAAAACCTGGAATGACCAAAATGCTCTATTATCGTGTGTATCAAGTTTAATTTATTCTCTAGCATTTTAGATAACTACTCAATGATCAGATTTAGAGAGACACCACCACAAGAAAAAAGGCGAGACTGATGAAATTTGCAAGACCCTAACCCTGAAACTTTTGGCTTTGAATGGTTTGTGCTCACGTAACTTATTTGTATTGGAACCCCGCCTAACGGACACCCTGGTATAATGGACACCCCGGTATAACGGACAGTTTTATAGGTCCCGGCGGAAAGGTGATACATTTTCTGTTAAAAAGACCCCGTTATAACGGACACCCGTTATAACGGACACCCGTTATAACGGACAACGGACACTTTTTTACAGCCCGAACAGCAAAATTTAATACAAAATCAACCCCGTTATAACGGACAGTTTGAGTACAATCTTTGGCACACCATTGTTCGTGAATATTTATTCCTGATTAGAGACGAATGGAACTGAATATTTGCAAGAATATAAGCATTTTGTTAGAAAAAGAACAAAGTTTGTATTATCAAGGTTTCATGTTTTTGTTTTCATTTGAAACGTATCAAATGTTGCGTTATTAAGAGTGACGTAATCTGTAAGAAACCCCGTTATAACGGACACCCCGTTATAACGGACACCCCGTTATAACGGACACTTTCTCTGGTCCCTTCGGTGTCCGTTATAACTGGGTTCCACTGTATTTGAATTCAGATTAGTGAAGATAGATGTTGTCTTTGTTGAATTAATTATCAATAAATGTCAGTAGTTAGTTAGTTTACTTTACCTTCATTTTTGCATGTGTTTGTGCTAACGCGTACATCTTGTGGCTCTGTAGCAATTTCGACTCACTTCTTCCTTGAAGTGCTGGGGAAAAAAACACCTGCACAGGCCCGAAAGCCCTGGAAACTTGCCGGGTCCACCATCCCAAAAAATCTGAAACACTTAGTTTACAGAGCTGTTTGTTTTGACAAGATGTTAATATGAACAAATTTGCTCTTTCATGCAAAGTTTCATTTCTATAAACTACTTTGTTTTGGAGATACATATTTTTTAAAGAAAGGCCCGTTTCTCGATAAGCAAAACCGAGTAGTTTATAGGCATGAAACTTTGCATGAAGCCACTCGTCCAACATGTATAAAAGTATACATTATTCTTA
>JAUJYZ010000366.1:0-198410 GCA_033675265.1 Actinostola sp. cb2023
ACATTACATACAGATACATTCAATGCGTTCGTAGTTTTGAAGGTATATGAGCTATTTAACTAAGATCCTACAAGTCTGCATAAAAAGGTCGATGATTTGACGATGTTATTTGAGAGTTTTAATTTCCCAGAATTCCTTTGGGTCATAGCTTTCATGATTTTCAACCCGACAACGATTATGCAATTAGCTATATACTGTTTTTGCTCTTTATACACATACTTAGTTGTTGAGCTGAATCCCGGTTCCAAGGTGGACTCGCTATTGTTGGGTCATCATTAATGCAAGAAGGTTAAATATTGAAGATAAATTGGACGAAATTTCTTCTTACATTCTCGATAAAAAAATGACTTATTTGTTGTACAGTAAAAACGGGGAACGCGTTCATGCTGCAGTGCTCGCAAGCAAAATGATTCCAATAGAAAACCCTTTGTTACTAGCGAGTAGCAGTAAATTCGCGTGACATGAATATCAAGATATGAATGTTTGGTGTTATGTTATGTTGTGTGAAATGCGCTATAGAAGAACTTCGTGGACTTGTAGTCAAACTACCAATGTTCACAGGGGCGTTCATGCAGTGCTCGTAAACAAAATGATTCGAATGATTTTAGAAAACCCTTTGTTACTAGCGAGTAGCAGCAAATTCGCATCGCATGAATATCAAGATATGAATGTTTGGTGTTATGTTATGTGGCGTATGAAATGCGCTATAGAAGAACTTCGTGGACTTGTAGTCAAACTACCAATGTTCACAGGGGCGTTCATGCAGTGCTCGCAAACAAAATGATTCGAATGATTTTAGAAAACCCTTTGTTACTAGCGAGTAGCAGCAAATTCGCATGACATGAATATCAAGATAGAATGTTTGGTGTTATGTTATGTTGTGTGAAATGCGCTATATAGAAGAACTTCATGGACTTGTAGTCAAACTACCAATGTTCACAGGAGCGTTCATGCAGTGCTCGCAAACAAAATGATTACAATAGAAAACCCTTTGTTACTAGCGAGTGGTAGCAGTAAATTCGCATGACATGAATATGAAGATAGAATGTTTAGTGTTATGTTATGTTGTGTGTGAAATGCGCTATAGAAGAACTTCATGGACTTGTAGTCAAACTACCAATGTTCAGAGGGGCGTTCATGCAGTGCTTCCAAACAAAATGATTCAAATGACTTCATACAACCTTTGTTTACATAAAACAGAGTGCTTGACTATATGCAAATGTGCATGGATGGCCGGGTGTTCGAGAATGTTGAAATTTCCATGAAGCAAATCAGTGTATGAGACTAGCTATAAATATATATAATATACAATGGTATTAAAAATAATAAACTAATCTAGTATTAATCTCGCGATCGCTATCTTAAGGTAGAGTAATACGGGCAACAAAATTGTGCAACTTGTCTCACAACATTGTTGCGTTGCAAGTTGCAAGTTGCAGTGCAATGTTTCTAGTATTACCACTCTGCGCGCAACACATTTTCTTTGTTGTACCAAGTAGAAGCCCTCTCTACTCTTCGCAACAAAGAAAATGTGTGCGCGCGGAGAGGTAATACGAGCAACATTTCCTGTTCAACTTGCAACGCAACAATGTTGCGAGACAAGTTGCACGATTTTGTTGCCCATATTACCGAACCCTTAAGGTAACATTAAAACTATAATATAATTATATAATAAATCCTCTACTATATTTCCATCTATAAAAATGGCTATTATTGCTGCGAGCGAAGGGCGAGCAGCGAAACTAATCTGGTGGGCTTCCTGTGTTGATATGGGCTTCCTGTGTTGATATGGGGTTCCTGTGTCGGATTTTCATATTGTTTGCAAATCGAGATTTGCATTGTGTTAGTCATTCATCAGTTCGGGAGAACCGCAGATTAGGGTATACTTTTGACGTCACGATTCCATTATTTTTTTTTCGCAAAGAATCCGATTTCATAACAAAAAAGTCACGTGACGAAACAACCCAAACATAAATCAAAATGGCGGACTAAAATCATGTCTGTACGTTCCCGATGATTTTCGGAGCGGTACTTATGATCAGCGGTGGTAAGAACGACAACATGGCCGCTCAAAGTGATATACAGCACGTTCTCCTTGGTTGCATTGTACTTACACTCGGAAAAGAAAGCGAAAGCTTGACACTGTTAAGTGAATATTTAGCAAGATTGTCTCAGCCGTGTACTGGCGATGATGAAAGTTCGCCGTGATCTGATGGTGCTAGAACTGATAAACAAACGAATAGCATAAACATTGGTGTTTTACTGGGAAACACTCGTATTTTTTCGTACGAACTACATCCGGGACTTCTGTGACATATTTTCCATATCCTCAAACGTGAAGATATCGATGACGTCACTTCCGACGTTTTCCCGCTCACTTGACGTGCGTTCCAATCGAAGTCAAAATGGCGAGCGACAGGTTTGTCAAAGTGACTGACCATAATAAATATATTTAGCGAGGAACAAGAGATGAAAATACAAAAAAAGAAGACGTTATACGACGTGAAAATATTCAAATAATTTCTTGAAAGTGAAGATGAGAACAGGAACATTGTAAATATTCATCCAAGCGAGCTACAAGAATTGTTCATTAAGTTTGTCCTTGGCGTTAGAAAGAAACGTTTTTGTTTGCATGTGGATGTGTCTATATAATAAAAAGAAAATTATACGCGGTGACGCGAAGATATGAAGTTTATCTTCGAGTGGTGAACGAGTGGTGAAAATATTTCACGGAATGAGCGCAGCTCTCTCTCAGCGTCTCAGCTTTTTCCTGTTTTATTTACTTCCGAAAATATTTGACCTCGAAGTTGATAAACTTGTTTTTTACTTCAACAAACTGAGACACGGTTTTGAAGAGCAACATGTGGTCTTTAAGCTGCTGCTTTCCTTTAAAAGAATGGTTTAATCCTGAGGGACTTGGAACTTCAGACGTGAGATACAATCAGTCAATGTTCGTAAAAATCGCAATAATAAAATACGGCTGAATATATATTTTTTTCTGAACAAGATTCTATTTTAAGGGTTTCCTTAATGTATGCAGGCATCAGATTAAATAAATTGTAGTGGCTTCTTCTGCATTTAAAATTTGTTTAATGAACCAAGCTTTCGGCCATTGCGGCCATCTTCAGGGTTATGAAAGTACACAATTCCTACGTAGCTAACAGAATTAAAGCGGTATCCATGGAATATTAACTGAACAGCGCGCGCTAACTGAAGATGGCCGCAATGGCCGAATTCGAAAGCTTGGTTCATTAAACAAATTTTAAATGCAGATGAAGCCACTACAATTTATTTAAAGAATCTATTTATTCATTTTTTGAAAATTGTATAATTTTTAATACTTTTTAACGACCATTGGTGCGCTATTTTTATTTTTTTATTTTAATTTTATATTGAGGTTTCCGAGAAGAGCGGTCATGAAGGTCACGAAGGTACCCTGATACCTTAATTGTCTTATAAGGCCTGGCTACTTGTGCTTGGTTATAATCTTGAACCGTTCACCTTAGAGGCAATTACAAATTACATAACCCCTTTTTTTTCACAAATCATTTTTTAATGATCCTACTTTTTAGACTTTCTTAAAAAAATATGACCCTCCCCCCTTCCTCCAAACTCCCATCCCATTCCCCCTGCTAATTTATGTCAAGTACCTTATGATGCTTAATGATGATGACTGATGATGATGATTAATTAAGATTATATTATTATTATTATTATTATTAATTATTATTATTGTTATTACGATTATTAATTATCATGATTAATAATAATAATAATAATAATAAATGATGATGATGATTGATGATTAATTATGATTATGAATGAAGATTATTAATAATTATGATTAATAACAATAATAATAATAACAATGATAATAATTGATTATGATGATTAATGATGATGATGACTAACGATGATTGTTGGTCATTTAAATTAAAATGACTTATGGTGACTTATGTTTGCGATGATGATGATGATTAAAAACATGAATGATACCGATGATGATAATGATTGTGCAACGATGATGTATTATTCTTATTATAATCATCATCATAACTATAGCAGTCCAGATTAGTATCAAATTTGATAACGCCAATATTTTCGGCTAAAAGGATTATGACGTCATAATTCGGGTCTCTCCGTTTTTCTCGCAGTAAAGGTTTCATTTTCTAGATTATTAATATTCCCGAAAGTCTTTGCGAAATTCAAAGCTATGACGTAAAAGAGAATTATTCAAAGCTTCACTTGGACTGGTTTCCGGAGCAATGGAGCGAAATGCTAGCAAACGGTGAGTTATTTTCTGTTCCGAGCTGGCGCTTCAAAGCGCTAATTTGAAGCCAATTTCAGCCCAATTCCTCAGATAAATACTTATCTTTCTGCCTACAAAAATTTGGCTGGGCTTAGATTTTTAGCCAGGAAGATTCAGGAGATATTCTTCTTTCATTTGTACTAAGTGCCAACCTGGGCCGCGGACCGTACGAGTGGGCCGCGGAGGTTATGTGTGTACTTACATTGCTTATTTAATCGCGCTCAGCACGCTGTTTATATACTTGACTAGCAACTAGCGTTTGCGGTATTGACTGGGGGTTGATTCAGTAGCTGTTCCATACTGCTGTTCTCGATTACATTCTATTGGCGATATTTCCTATCAGAATTATTGATTATGCGAGGTTTATACCGCTTTCTTATTTTTTTTTAAAGTAGAAGTAAGAACGGACTTTGCCACGTGTAGTTGTAAACATCCAGATATCTTCCCGGGTATCTTGAGTCTTATCGTTGTCTCAGTATGTAATTTAAATTCATCTTCTCCCCAAATGCTTTCCTAAGATAATTTAATAAATGCTATTATTATATGGCCGAGTTTCTTGGAGCCTGGACGCTAGCAAATCGAGCCATCTGATTGGATGAAATCGGATATTAAGACCGTTTTTCCGGTCTAGAGATTCTCCGAGGAAGACCGGCTTGAAAACCGGTCCGACAGCTGATATTAATTTTGACTGAAATCATCAAAAAAGCATCACAGGAACTTATTTTAAACTGAAAGAAGTTGTTTAAGTTCGATTCGAACAGAGTCCAAAAAGTCGCCTTGTGTCGTGGTCTGTAGGATTGAATGAACACTGGAAGCCGAAAACTACTGCCAACTCAACAAGAATTCTGCATGAAGAAGGTCGCTGTTTGTACTTTCTTCTTGGTGTTCTGCCTCGAACAATTAAGAGAATATATGAAATCGATTTGACAGTGCATTAAAGTACTAAATACGATGGAAAATCTAAGGATAAAGTTGTGAAAATTGCTGGTTTTTCGTTCGTCAAAAAGGCTGTTGTAGCGTGTTGATGCAAAGCTGCCGAAGACTTTCAAAGACATATTTTCGTCTGTTCAAACTATTTCGTCAAAAAGTGACTTCAATTTATTCTTGGATGTGGTTTAATGGTATCGTTGTGGTGTTTGAAGAGTTTTCACAAGGCTAAACAAAAACAAATTCGCTGAAACTGCATGATGATGAGCGACAACACGAGTGACAAGTTTGGTGAAAGTAAGCGTGTTGTTGTCTTTTCTTACGTTTTTCTTTACCTAAAATGACTTAAAAATGGATTGTGAATATTTTTTGTGTGTATAACGGCATCTGATTTGAAATATATTTATAACAACACGCTTTACTTCATTCAAGTTTTGATGTTTAATTTACTAGATTCGCTGAGTCAAGTAGGCTTATTTACGCACGCTTCAGGGTCAATAAAACGTTCAGCGAAAAACTCAAAATTACTTTGTTGTTGTTGAAATGGCCATATAATAAATATCTTATTAACCGAGCTTGGTCGGTCTGTACAGGAAAATCTTGACCTCGGTCGTGGTACAGACCTCGCTGCGCTCGGTCTGTACTTTCACGACCTCGGTCAAGATTTTCCTGTACAGACCTCCCGCTCGGTTAATAAGAACTAATTATTAAATTTCTCTTTCAGAAAACCAGCATATCAGTGTGCAGTCAGAGGTCAAATGAGTGTGAGCGCTCTTGGATTTGACTGATGTATAGCCCGGGATAATAAGGATAATTTAAATTTATCAATCAAGTGTACAATTTTTAAATACAGTCCCTGATGTTTTATAATAACATCATCGGAATTCTCCCCAATTCAACTGAAACATTTGTTGGCCGTCTTCATCCGTCTTCATCCGTCATCACTGCTGCCTGATACTGACTTCTGATTGGCTAATGAATGTTTTGATTTCTCAAATATCAAAACAAAAGAGCGTTATCAAATTTGATACTAATCTGGACTGTATAGTCATTACTGTATTTCGACAACAAATAAAATCAGCATAATTTATAGAATCTAAACCAGTGATATGTAGCTTGGTACGTAACTCGCCCATAGTGTAAACACGGCGTTAGTCACCTCGGGTAGCAACAGTAACTAACCAAGACCCAACAAACTAGAATGAATACCCCAACTTACAAAGACGTACTAATACTAGATAAGTGATTGGATTTCTCATTTTATTAATCACACTAGAAATCAAATCATATTACAAACCAATGCACACGATTTATTTAAGCTTACTGATACAATAAGCCCTTTCACGGTGTTTCGCCGCCATTTTGAATTGGGGCAAACTCGCTCGGAGGAATTAAGAAAAATCTAGATCACTTTGACTTGCCGTAACTCCGCTCGATTTTGTTGGATTTTCAAAATTTAAACTTCGAAAATCAGCAGACATGCATATTAGTTGTCGACCTGAAAATAAGACCAATATAGGTGTTTTAACTACCTTTTTCGAGTCAATCTTCTTTTCACGAATTTACCTTAAAAATTCGAGCTACTTTGCATATTCACGTGCCGAACATTTTATTTAGAAAACAAAAATCCTTTTTTTTCGATTTGTAGCCTTCCAATACCCATCATATTTTAGGACATCAATAAAAAAGAACACATATATTCTAAAATGGTAAGTTTTTGAAAATCCAACGAAATCGAGCGGAGGTACGGCAAGTCAAAGTGATCCAGATTTCTATTAATTTTGCCGAGTTTGCCCCAATTAAAAATGGCGGCGAAAAACCGTGAAAGGGTTTATTGCATAACACACAAAATACTGATATTAAAACAGAATCACATCATCGACAGTCACGTGACAAGACATCATGACATATTGCTGGGTTTCAATCAGCTGATAACCGCTGACCACGCTGAGTGAACACCATTGAAAACTTGCGATTCCCAGCTGATAAAAAAAATATACACGAGCACTGAAACCACATCTACTGAAACCCCGGTGTTCGCAATGACTACAAAATCGAATCGTTTAGGTGGTGCCCGACTTATGATTCTCTTGCTATTTAACCACGTGCATGTATCAGGTTCTTGATTTTCTTTTCCACTGAAAAACAGAAAAACAGAAATATGACAAAGTAAGAGCGTTGTCCATTTGACCTGACAGACCGATCTGTTCGCTGATTCTAATATAATATGACAAAGTAAGGGTGTTGTCCATTTGACCTGACATACCGGTCTGTTCGCTGATTCTAATATAATATGACAAAGTAAGGGTGTTGTCCATTTGACCTGACAGACCGGTCTGTTCGCTGATTCTAATATAATATGACAAAGTAAGGGTGTTGTCCATTTGACCTGACAGACCGATCTGTTCGCTGATTCTAATATAATATGACAAAGTAAGGGTGTTGTCCATTTGACCTGACAGACCGGTCTGTTCGCTGATTCTAATATAATATGACAAAGTAAGGGTGTTGTCCATTTGACCTGACAGACCGGTCTGTTCGCTGATTCTAATATAATATGACAAAGTAAGGGCGTTGTCTATTTGACCTGACAAACCGGTCGTCTGTTCGCTGATTCTAATATAATATGACAAAGTAAGGGCGTTGTCCATTAAACCTGACAGACCGGTCTTTTCGCTGATTCTAATATAATACGACAATTAAGTAAGGGCGTTGTTCATTTGACGATTTGATGAAGCAAAGAGAACGAGAACGCCAGACAACAAAAAGACGATGTTATTCGTGAAAGGGGCACAAATTTAGTGAAAACACGGAAAATGAAATAATTATGAAAAGAATAAACAACAAAACACTTTATTCGAACTTCGTCGACCACAAAGTCGTTGCCCCGGTGCTAATAAAGGTCCTTGATGAGTAGAACGCTCAAATAAGATCAGGCTATATTTTAATTTAGGATGCATTCGATTGACCTTATTCCAGAATATAGGAATACACGGAATAACATCTCTAAATCGCTGCCGTCACACAGCTACTGCCCTCTGTATAGTAAAATGAAACGATTCCTTGTTGTATCATAATAAATTTTAAATGTGCTGAAATAAAAGTATCCCGCGGCAAAGGGTTTATTCCGTGTATTCCTATTCTGGAATAGAGTCAATCGAACGCAGCCTTAGGAACATGAGTTGGCGCAAAAATTGTTTCCATTGAGACAAGTAGTAAATAATGGTGGCAACTGCAGAATATTAATTCAGAGATCATATACACTAATTACCTGAACATCCATATAGCTCCATCCTCAATGCAGGCATCAAAACGTCCCAGCTTTTAATAACAACAAATATACGGCTTGTTTTTATCGGGGGGTTTAGGGCATTCTTGACCACAGAGTTTCGATCTGTGTTCCCTGTTAATGGTCCACCGCCATAGTCAACAACTCTACCATCGCTATTGATGTACTTGATTTCGTATGATTTCACCCACTGGTCTTTGTCGGGGTGTCCTTGTGTAGCGATAGCTGTGACCTCCTTGACAGATCGAAGGTCTACTTCAATCACGGAAGCTCTGCGTGTTTCAGGTACCCAAGCTGACTTCCCATTAAGCCTGGCATTCGAGTCGACGGATTGTTCATTAAGATTGGAAAAACCTCGTATCTGTGAATCTTTGATTTCACCGTTCTCCATTCCCAACGGTCCATTGCATCCTAATACGACACTTGTTGCTTTGGACGCAACGACATTTTCTGATGTAATAATATAAGAAATAAGTTCTTGAGAAACGCATCATTCATAGTCTCGATGCTTTTAACAATTATTAAAATAAGGACAAAACAGTTGCAAAAATAGAAAAAGGTTATGTGTAAATATGTGTACATATTATTCAGTTACCTTCAATGCATCCGTACAGTTCAATCCTTATGGAAGGCCAATAATGCCAACTCTTCATCAACACTCTGATGTACTTGGCTTCTATGGGTGGGTTGAGAATGTTCTTGACAACGGTGTTACTATCCGTGTTGCCTGTGAAGATTTTCCCATTGCCATACAAGGTTAAGGAATTCGGGTCATTACCGCTTAAGATCTGGTACGTCTCGGTCCTCACCTCTTCGTCAGGAAGACCTTGTGTGGCGATAGCTGTGACCTTCTTAACAGTCCCAAGGTCAATTTGAACCCATTGAGGATCTATGCGTGTCTTAGCTACCCACCCACCATCATGTCCACCTCGGACCGGTTTCATATGAAGTCTGGCATACGACGGTGCTGTGGCGTCGTCAAAATAGGAAGAAGCAGTGATCTGGGAATCCTTAATTTCCCCACTCTCCATTCCCAATGGATTTTGTCCACATCCATAACTCTCCTTTAAATATAGAAATACAAAGATAGAAACCTAAATCTGAATAGTAAGAGTTAACATCTGTAAAAATCGCGTTATGAATGGTAGTCGTTCTATTACAAAGATGATATTCCATTGACCTGCAAATAGTAGTAAGTAATCTAGGCAAGCCAATGGATAACAATATAACAATACAAAGAGAAGAGGGAATATAAATAAGTCAATAGATGATGTTCCATTGAAATAGTAGTAACTAATCTAGGCAGGCCAATGGATAACAATATAACAATAAAAAGAGAAGAGGGAATATAAATAAGTCAATAGATGATGTTCCATTGAAATAGTAGTAACTAATCTAGGCAGGCCAATGGATAACAATATAACAATACAAAGAGAAGAGGGAATATAAGTTCCATTGAAATAGTAGTAACTAATCTAGGCAGACCAATGGATAACAATATAACAATAAAAAGAGAAGAGGGAATATAAGTTCCATTGAAATAGTAGTAACTAATCTAGGCAGACCAATGGATAACAATATAACAATAAAAAGAGAAGAGGGAATATAAGTTCCATTGAAATAGTAGTAACTAATCTAGGCAGGCCAATGGATAACAATATAACAATAAAAAGAGAAGAGGGAATATAAATAAGTCAATAGATAATGTTCCATTGAAATAGTAGTAACTAATCTAGGCAGACCAATGGATAACAATATAACAATAAAAAGAGAAGAGGGAATATAAGTTCCATTGAAATTGTAAAATAGTAGTAACTAATCTAGGCAGACCAATGGATAACAATATAACAATAAAAAGAGAAGAGGGAATATAAATAAGTCAATAGATGATGTTCCATTGAAATAGTAGTAACTAATCTAGGCAGGCCAATGGATAACAATATAACAATAAAAAGAGAAGAGGGAATATAAATAAGTCAATAGATGATGTTCCATTGAAATAGTAGTAACTAATCTAGGCAGGCCAATGGATGGATAATAAAAAGAGAAGAGGGAATAAATAAATATAACAATATAACAAAAAAAGAGAAGAGGGAATATAAATAAGTCAATAGATGATGTTCCATTGAAATAGTAGTAACTAATCTAGGCAGGCCAATGGATAACAATATAACAATAAAAAGAGAAGAGGGAATATAAATAAGTCAATAGATGATGTTCCATTGAAATAGTAGTAACTAATCTAGGCAGGCCAATGGATAACAATATAACAATAAAAAGAGAAGAGGGAATATAATATAAATAAGTCAATAGATGATGTTCCATTGAAATAGTAGTAACTAATCTAGGCAGGCCAATGGATAACAATATAACAATAAAAAGAGAAGAGGGAATATGTTCCATTGAAATAGTAGTAACTAATCTAGGCAGCCAATGGATAACAATATAATAGAGGGATAGATAATGTTCCATTGAAATAGTAGTAACTAATCTAGTAACTAACAATATAACAATAGGCAGTTCCAATAGGATAACAATGGATAACAATATAACAATAAAAAGGGAAGAGGGAATATAAATACGATAGTAATGGTAATCGTAGTAATGGTAATAGAACTGAGTGGAGTGCAATTCGGTCTGTAATCATACGAGTGATAAACAACATTGGACGACCGCATAACGGGAGTCCAATTTGTTTATCACAAGTATGATTACAGACCGAATTGGACGACACGAATTCCTGTTACCAATTAATCATAACTATTAATTTACAATTTCCGAGAAAAAATATCTTCATTATAAACAATGCTAAAATGTCCCAAAACAATGACATATTTTGGTGAATAAGAGAGAAAAGTTAGTGAAAATTTTATTGAGCGCGCGCTCGATAGCATAGCGATTGCGTGATAGCTAGCGCACGCATTTTACTGAAAAGGTGTAATGTGATTGGCTCTTGCAACTGTCCGATTAAACTGTCCAATTAATGCTAAAATAGGACAGTCTCTCATTGTAATATATTAAACACGAAACCCCACTAGCTATAAAAGGGACTGGACCGCCTTCATTTCACACCTTTCCAGCTCAGTTGAATCAATTTGAAATGGTGGAGTAACATCTTCGTATTCATGTCGTATTGAACGACTCAAAGTTCATAATTATTATTCAGCTGGAATTCGATAAAACTGAGCTAGATATCAATATTTTCAAAACTGATCATTCAAAACTAATAACAAGATTTTGAAAATGAGTTCTTGATGTTATTAAAAGATCGAAGAAAGTCAAAAATTTGAAATTCAATTTTTGGAATTCAAATTTCGCGCCCATTGTTACGATCCAGAGCTCTTGACAGTACGATGGATGACTGACAACTAAACGTGGTAGTTGCCTAGCACAGGCCCTTTTATAGCGCGGTGTCGTGCTTAAGGTGAAACTGAGTAAATTTGCTGATTGGAGCTACCCAGCAATGTTCACAATTCTGTTGAGTACCCATGAACAATGGTTCCAAGTCGAGGTTGTTTTTTTTTACAAATGCAATAATTGAATAGGCCTTTTCACGGATAGACCGGAAGTGGCCGAACGCAATGCATTGTGGACTAGATTCGGCACAAACAGAACAATCTGAGCGCCATTTTGGATCGAAGAACTCCGGGAGAACATAAACAAACTCACTTCATCATGCCTCGGTGTACCGTGATGGGCTGCAATAATGACACGAGATATCGAGAAAGGTTCGTTTTTTATTATTATTCTTCGTTTCAGTTTTGTCTATAACGGCAATTTGAATAGCATCAAATAAAAATGATACGTGGTAGACCGTATAATGTAGTTACTAGAGATTACTATATTTTACTAATCTTATAGATGGGTCATTATGCCACATGTCAAGGTGTATTTTGTGTCATTATTGCAGCCCATATGGCGCCTGGATTGTTGTGTTGTGCCGAATCTAGACCAGAATGCACTCCGTTCAGCTACTTCCGGTGTATCCGTGAAAAGGTCTATGAAAGCACATTCAAGGCCAAACTCGACTTGGAACCATTGTTCGTGGCTCAATGAACAGAACTGTGAAGTGGTGTATTTTGAAAACCATACCTTTATGGCCATAACAAAGAAAAGCAGGAACTTGAGATGATACATCTTCATCATGGTTATTGATCAAAAGCTTTGAACTGAAATGAGAAAAAACATGCAGTATGGTATCAGCTTATATATTTTAACTACAAAAAAATATAGAGGAAAAATTAAAACACATTGACAACGTTAAATAAAGGTTAATATCGTAATATATTATTGTTTTTACCACAACTAGTCAGTTTTTCGCTCTCTGATTGGCTTAGAGCCGTGGTAAATAAGAGGACATACCACGCGAAACTATCGTAAATTTGTTAAATTGTATTGTATATTATATACCAGTCATCCTCAAAAAGGTTGTCCAGATGAAAATACTACAATTCTATGTACAATAAAGTCACGTGATTCATTGTGTTTTCAATTTCTGCGCGCGGAACTGCGATTTGATGATACCAGCGCCATTACATTCAGTTCTTACAATAAAGTCACGTGATTCATTGTGTTTTCAATTTCTGCGCGCGGAACTGCGAGTTGATGATACCAGCGCCATTACATTCAGTTCTCGCAATAAAGTCACGTGATTCATTGTGTTTTCAATTTCTGCGCGCGGAACCTGCGAGTTGATACCAGCGCCATTACATTCAGTTCTCACAATGCTGTGTACTTTTGCATCTCAAATTGAAATTCCACGCGAGGAAATTGTAGTATTGTAGTCTTTTCATCTGTACAACCTTTTTTAGAATGACTGTATAATTCAGTTTTAATGATAGTTGTTTGGCTTATGGTTTTCAATAGAAATATAAAAATCAACGCTATACGACGTTTCGATGTCGCAGACATCATTATCAAGTGAAACTGGTACAAGAATAATAAATTAAATGAAGCAAAGTGGCAGTTCCCATGGGTATACTAAAACTAAAATAACTTAGCGTTGATGGAGTCGATCTGTATGTTAAGTGCCGATCTTTTCAGATCTTGTATAAACAACATTTTTAAGTACCGAAAAGTTCTCTGTCAGTTTTACGTTGGAATTAAGAATATAGACAACAATACAATAAAACCATCGCTAACAAAATGTTCTGAAGTTCTTATCGGTAATATTTAGAACTTCAACTCTGCAGAAAGTACAAAATAAATTTCCACGGTTTATATAGCATATAACAGTAATTATGGAATCGTTTTATCTACAATCGTAATAGCAACTGTTTGTCAACCGAGCACTGAAGGAGTTAGTCTAATAAATAGTTTAGCTTAGTTTAGTCATATTTTTAAAATGCCGAGTTTTTTTTAAATTTCCGTTTTCTGTTCTTGACCGCGCAGACTCCTACTATTTATGCAAATCTCGTTAGTAAATAGACCAATTTTGGCGTTCAGCCTATCCATTAATTGTAAAGATTACAAAGTTTTAAACTTGCTATTGTACCTGGTATGTCAGCATTAAACACTGAGAGAATCGATTTCTATGAAATGGAGCAATAAAGTTTGAATAGAGTAAAAGAAACTTCGCTTGGTGAGTCAGACTGAATTAACTCAAAGCCGAACACTACTGTCCTTTTGATATCTTGAATTTCTAAAACTGCTTTCACAACAAAGATTAATATCTACTTGAGTCCTGTGTGACATTTGTTTAGCGATTAGAATGGTTTTTAGCGAGTTTTGGGACAGAGTGTAGCTCTCGAGGGCTCCGTAAGTAAACTCCGCCATTTTCTAACTAGTCAGTTTACTTCCGGTCCTTCTATTGTTTTGCCAAACCAATCAGAATGCTACAAAAATCGGTTGCAGTCAGAGCCTTTCGTTTCTCGGTGCTGACCAAGAGGAACGTGGGCTCTGGGGACGAGATTGGCGCAGGCTCAGTAGAGCACTACCAATTAACAATGCTTGTCTTTTCACACATTTACACATCTAGTAATATGTATTAATAATCATAATTAATAGCGATGTTCAACTATGAGTACTACACATCTCATTATCTCAATTACGGACGTGAATTCCTGCCGTGCTGTGACCGTGTCTAAGTATTCTGATTGGTTGAGCAACGATTTCGCGCGCTTTGTTTGGTTGAATAGTTGTCTAGGTTTCCCACTCATGCGTACGAAAACGACTCTAAAGCCTTTCAGTAACGTAGCTGTCCTGTGCCACGTATGATAAGTCACTAGTAACTGGCGATCGATCATGCATGCATTCGAACTGAAACACGTTCAGTTTAGCCTGGAAGTTTTGATAGAGCGCCAAAAATGTGGTGCCCCAAAAAAGTGTAGCGACAAAAAAATAGGCGCCAATACGCACGCTCTTCAAAGCTCTGAATTCCTTGCAATTTTTAAACTGATTTCCAAGGTTTTGAATATAAAAAAAAAAAAATCAATTAAATGCCAAGGTTTGAAGAGAGCGCATGTTTTCTGGTGCTGCTCCAAAAACCTTTCCCGTTGAGGGGATCACACATATACATCGTTATAAGCTATCGGCACCAAAATTCTAGTACATTCCTCGTATCATCGATGTGCCTAATATACCAAGTAGGTAAAACAGATTCTCAGAGCTGAACTAAAGTAAACGATGTAAGCCGGCCGGGTATCATTCTGAGATCCACAGAATCGAAAGTGTGGAAACTAACTAGTTTGAAGTCACAGTCCTACATTTGACGGGCAAATGGGAATATATGCAGCCTGAACAAGTCATCCATCGGTTGTGAAGACATTGTGAAATGCGTTCTATAAGAACTTGTTATTATTATTATTATTATTATTACTATTATTATGATCATGACACTCACTGGAAAAATTCACACGATCTTCAAACCTTTCAAATTCTTGGATTTTTTTAGTTTGCAAGGTTTTGGACATTTCAAAAACAATTTCAATGAAATGCCAATGTTTGAAGAGAGCGCGTGTTATCTGGTGTGCATGCTCCAAAAACCTTTCCCGCCAAAAATGATTGAGTTAATACACACATTGTAATAAGCTATTACATTCCTCGTATCGACGATGTGCATGCATAATATACTAATTAGGTAAAACAGATTCCCAGAGCTGAACTAAAGTAAACGATACAATCTTGGGTGCCATTCTAATTCCACGGAATCGAAATATGTATACATGTATATACAAAGTTATAGTTCACTGGTTTGAATTCACAATCAAAGTCCTACTTTTGGCGGGCAAATGCCGGAATACCGAACGGATGCAGGCTGAAACAGAGTCCTCCATCGGTAGTAAAGACATTGTGAAATGCGTTCTATAAGAACTTGTTATTATTATTATTACTATTATTATGATCATTATTGAATTTTTCACACAATAATTATACTTCTTAAATGAAAATTACCTGAGATAGTTTGCTTCTTACTTGGGATTCTTCTTCAGGAGTTGTTCGTGTGACAGCATGTATGTGCACCGCAATAAATATATTTTGCTTCTTCAAAGCTCTTATATTGAATGTATTTCACTGTCGTTGAATCTAATAAAGCTGATTGGTCGACATATTTATTACTTTAAGACGATAGACAATAGTACCCTAAGTCCGTAATCCTCTCTTTATCTGCCAGTTAAGCTGAGGTTACTTACACAAATGGCGGGAATCTACGCGTTCACGTAAGCGAAAGGAAATACAAACATGATACTAGTTACAGGAAAATAAGCATATATTATTATATGGCAAAAGCTAATGCAGGTTATTGAGTACTCTGATGTTGATTTTGCTGAGACCCTACCCTGGTTCCAGAGGGGCTTAGTACTATAAATTAATTACGCTAAAGTTCTAATGCGTAGAACTACATGTTCATAAATATTTGAATTTATGAGCGTGCAGCTATATGTGAAAACAAAAATTGGACCTACGATGCAATAAATTCGATCGTATCGATTGAACTTTGTAAATAATGGAGTACTAATCTAAAATTGATGATTCTGATATTTTAGGGAAAACACTACATATACATAGCAATGTCCTAAACCAGGTCAAGATTTGAATAACAATAGGAACCGTATTGTTAGATATGCCTACCAGGGAGGAGGCATCTATTGTTATTCAAATCTTGACCTGGTTTAGCTAGGTCATTGCTATCTAGTGTTTTCCATATATTAGAAGTAAATTAGCTATGTTTTCACACTTTGCATCTCATTAGATATATACTGTATCAATGTATACTTCAACCTTTCTGCAACCGAGTGTACACTAAATTGCAGAATCTTTGTCGGGTTCAAAATCATAGAACATAGAAACTGAGACCACAAGGATACCTGGGAAAGCGTTAATTATTATTATTTTTATTTTTAAACATATTTTTTTGGACAACATATTAGCCTCAAGAGCAGAAGCTCATCTAGGAGGTCACGTGCTATTTACAAGTTAACTTTAAAATAACTAATTAATTAATAGAAAGCGTTATTTTTTTTAAACATATTGTTTGGACAACACATTAGCCTCAAGAGCAGGAGCTCATCTAGGAGGTCACGTGCTATTTACAAGTTAACTTTAAAATAACTAATTAATTAATAGAAAGCGTTATTTTTTTTTAGACATATTGTTTGGACAACACATTAGCCTCAAGAGCAGGAGCTCATCTAGGAGGTCACGTGCTATTTACAAGTTAACTTTAAAATAACTAATGAATTAATAGAAAGCGTTATTTTTTTTAAACATATTGTTTGGACAACACATTAGCCTCAAGAGCAGGAGCTCATCTAGGAGGTCACGTGCTATTTACAAGTTAACTTTAAAATAACTAATTAATTAATAGAAAGCGTTATTTTTTTTAAACATATTGTTTGGACAACACATTAGCCTCAAGAGCAGGAGCTCATCTAGGAGGTCACGTGCTATTTACAAGTTAACTTTAAAATAACTAATTAATTAATAGAAAGCGTTATTTTTTTTTAGACATATTGTTTGGACAACACATTAGCCTCAAGAGCAGGAGCTCATCTAGGAGGTCACGTGCTATTTACAAGTTAACTTTAAAATAACTAATTAATTAATAGAAAGCGTTATTTTTTTAAACATATTGTTTGGACAACACATTAGCCTCAAGAGCAGGAGCTCATCTAGGAGGTCACGTGCTATTTACAAGTTAACTTTAAAATAACTAATTAATTAATAGAAAGCGTTATTTTTTTTAGACATATTGTTTGGACAACACATTAGCCTCAAGAGCAGGAGCTCATCTAGGAGGTCACGTGCTATTTACAAGTTAACTTTAAAATAACTAATTAATTAATAGAAAGCGTTATTTTTTTTAAACATATTGTTTGGACAACACATTAGCCTCAAGAGCAGGAGCTCATCTAGGAGGTCACGTGCTATTTACAAGTTAACTTTAAAATAACTAATTAATTAATAGAAAGCGTTATTTTTTTTTAAAAACATATTGTTTGGACAACACATTAGCCTCAAGAGCAGGAGCTCATCTAGGAGGTCACGTGCTATTTACAAGTTAACTTTAAAATAACTAATTAATTAATAGAAAGCGTTATTTTTTTTAAACATATTGTTTGGACAACACATTAGCCTCAAGAGCAGGAGCTCATCTAGGAGGTCACGTGCTATTTACAAGTTAACTTTAAAATAACTAATTAATTAATAGAAAGCGTTATTTTTTTAAAACATATTTTTTGGACAACACATTAGCCTCAAGAGCAGGAGCTCATCTAGGAGGTCACGTGCTATTTACAAGTTAACTTTAAAATAACTAATTAATTAATAGATAGCGTTATTTTTATTTAAACATATTTTTGGACAACACTTTAGCCTCAAGAGCAGGAGCTCATCTAGGAGGTCACGTGCTATTTACAAGTTAACTTTAAAATAACTAATTAATTAATAGAAAGCGTTATTTTTTTATTTAAACATATTTTTGGACAACACATTAGCCTCAAGAGCAGGAGCTCATCTAGGAGGTCACGTGCTATTTACAAGTTAACTTTAAAATAACTAATTAATTAATAGAAAGCGTTATTTTTTTTTAAAACATATTTTTGGACAACACAATAGCCTCAAGAGCAGGAGCTCATCTAGGAGGTCACGTGCTATTTACAAGTTAACTTTAAAATAACTAATTAATTAATAGAAAGCGTTATTTTTATTTAAACATATTTTTGGACAACACTTTAGCCTCAAGAGCAGGAGCTCATCTAGGAGGTCACGTGCTATTTACAAGTTAACTTTAAAATAACTAATTAATTAATAGAAAGCGTTATTTTTTTAAAAACATATTTTTGGACAACACAATAGCCTCAAGAGCAGGAGCTCATCTAGGAGGTCACGTGCTATTTACAAGTTAACTTTAAAATAACTAATTAATTAATAGAAAGCGTTATTTTTTTTTAAAAACATATTTTTGGACAACACTTTAGCCTCAAGAGCAGGAGCTCATCTAGGAGGTCACGTGCTATTTACAAGTTAACTTTAAAATAACTAATTAATTAATAGAAAGCGTTATTTTTATTTAAACATATTGTTTGGACAACACATTAGCCTCAAGAGCAGGAGCTCATCTACGAGGTCTACATGCTATTTACAAGTTAACTTTAAAATAACTAATTAATTAATAGAAAGCGTTATTTTTTTAAAAACATATTTTTGGACAACACATTAGCCTCAAGACTAGCTCATCTACGAGGTCTACATGCTATTTACAAGTTAACTTTAATAGAACTACACTCATTGCCCGAACAGTTATTTGTCAGTTGCCTGAGTCCCAATTGCAAGATCAACTGTGTAATTTCTTATGATGTTGAACGGGTCCTGACCGTGCACAATGTTTGTTCAAATTCATTAGAAAATGGCTAAATGAATGAACTCAAATGTTCTTTATTGGATTACTTAATATTCTAATATGTTTAATTTTGAATTAGAATATATCGTACAAGCAGCCAAAAGAAACGTTTGGGTTCAGTTGCTCAACCATAGCAAATTAAGGCAAAACAATGACAAAACAAAAGATTTGTGCACGGTCACGGTTGAAAAAAAAAAACGAACAAAAACCTATAACAAAAGGTTTCCCAACCAATCCCCTCTACTAACTATGATGGGTGGGAGTTCGTCTTGAATCGTATCTAGCTGCAGCTATCGGGTTATAATTCAACTGTATTATTATGCGTCCGACCCGTTTCTTATTATTTACATCGTATTTTACTGTTGGTCTAAATATAGCTAATTGCATAATCGTTGTCGGGTTGAAAATCATAAATAATAGAAGCTGAGACCGCAAGGATGGATGGGAAATCAGTTCATGAGCCACAGTGACATACAGATATATTCAATGTTCTCGTAGTTTTAAAGGCATATGAGCTATTTAACTAAGATCCTACAAGTCTGCATAAAAAGGTCGATGATTTGACGATGTTATTTGAGAGTTTTAATTTCCCAGAATTCCTTTGGGTCATAGCTTTCATGATTTTCAACCCGACAACGATTATGCAATTAGCTATATACTATTTTTGCTCTTTATACACATACTTAGTTGTTGAGCTGAATCCCGGTTCCAAGGTGGACTCGCTATTGTTGGGTCATCATTAATGCAAGAAGGTTAAATATTGAAGATAAATTGGACGAAATTTCTTCTTACATTCTCGATAAAAAAATGACTTATTTGGTGTACAGTAAAAAACGGGGAACGCGTTCATGCTGCAGTGCTCGCAAGCAAAATGATTCCAATAGAAAACACTTTGTTACTAGCGAGTAGCAGTAAATTCGCGTGACATGAATATCAAGATAGAATGTTTGGTGTTATTGTTATGGTTATTGTTATTATTATTATGGTTGTTATGGTTATTGTTATTATTGTTATGTTATGTTGTGTGTGAAATGCGCTATAGAAGAACTTCATGGACTTGGAGTCAAACTACCAATGTTCAGAGGGGCGTTCATGCAGTGCTCGCAAACAAAATGATTCGAATGATTTTAGAAAACCCTTTGTTACTAGCGAGTAGCAGCAAATTCGCATCACATGAATATCCGAAGATATGAATGTTTGGTGTTATGTTATGTGGCGTGTGAAATGCGCTATAGAAGAACTTCATGGACTTGGAGTCAAACTACCAATGTTCACAGGGGCGTTCATGCAGTGCTCGCAAACAAAATGATTCGAATGATTTTAGAAAACCCTTTGTTACTAGCGAGTAGCAGCAAATTCGCATGACATGAATATCAAGATAGAATGTTTGGTGTTATGTTATGTTGTGTGAAATGCGCTATATAGAAGAACTTCATGGACTTGTAGTCAAACTACCAATGTTCAGAGGGGCGTTCATGCAGTGCTCGCAAACAAAATGATTCGAATGATTTTAGAAAACCCTTTGTTACTAGCGAGTAGCAGCAAATTCGCATGACATGAATATCAAGATAGAATATAATATAATTATATTATATAATATAATTATATAATAAATCCTCTGCTATATTTCCATCTATAAAAATGGCTATTATTGCTGCGAGCGAAGGGCGAGCAGCGAAACTAATCTGGTGGGCTTCCTGTGTTGATATGGGGTTCCTGTGTCGGATTTTCATATTGGCTGCAAATCGAGATTTGCATTGTGTTAGTCATTCGTTCATCAGTTCGGGAGAACCGCAGATTAGGCTATACTTTTGACGTCACGATTCCATTATTTTTTTCGCAACGTGACGAAACAACCCAAACATAAATCAAAATGGCGGACTAAAATCATGTCTGTACGTTCCCGATGATTTTCGCTCAAAGTGATATACAGCACGTTCTCCTTAGTTGCATTGTACTTACACTCGGAAAAGAAAGCGAAAGCTCGACACTGTTAAGTGAATATTTGGCAAGATTGTCTACCAGCCGTGTACAGGAGATGATGAAAGTTCGCCGTGATAATGGTGCTTGAACTGATAAACAAACGAATAGCATAAACATTAGTGTTTTACTGGGAAACACTCGTATTTTTTCGTACGAACTACATCCGGGACTTCTGTGACATATTTTCCATATCCTCAAACGTGAAGATATCGATGACGTCACTTCCGATTTTAATTTTAATTTTTTTTCTTTTTTAAAGAGACATTTTAATTTTTAAAAACTCAATGGAAACTTGTAAAGTGATGCCATTTCAATCAATGTTCAAACCGAATGTTAGTCAAAATAGCCCTATATATAATGTACATGTATACAAATTATTTAAGTTTTTTGTAACTTTGTCTTTTCTTTTGTAAATGTATTGACACTAGTATTGGCAGTAGTTTTACTTTTGATTTACAATGTATTATTAGTGTTATATGGAAGTATTTGACTTCAATAAAAAATAAATAATAAATCAATAAAAATAAAATAAATCAATCAATAAATCAATAAAAATAAAAATAATAATAATTGATTATGATGATTAATGATGATGATAATAATAATAATAAATGCTGATGATGATTGATGATTAATGATGATTATTATTGATGATTATTAATACTTATGATTAATAACAATAATAATAATAATTGATGATGATGATTAATGATGATGATGACTAACGATGATTGTTGGTGATTTTAATTAAAATGACTTATGGTGACTTATGTTTGCGATGATGATGATTAAAAACATGAATGATACCGATGATGATAATGATTGTGCATCGATGATGTATTATTCTTATTATAATCATCATCATAATTATTGTCATTACTGTATTTCGACAACAAAGAAAATCAGCATAATTTATAGATTCTAAACCAGTGATATGTGGCTTGGTAATTGGTACGTAACGAGCCCATAGTGTAAACACGGTGTTAGTCTCCTCGGGTAGCAACAGTAACTAACCAAGACTCAACAAACTAGAATGAATACCCCAACCTTCAAAGACATACTAATACTAGAAAGTGATTGGATTTCTCATTTTATTCATCACACTGGAAATCAAATCATATTACAAACCAATGCACACGATTTATTTAAGCTTACTGATACAATAAGCCCTTTCACGGTGTTTCGCCGCCATTTTGAATTGGGGCAAACTCGCTCGGAGGAATTAAGAAAAATCTAGATCACTTTGACTTGCCGTAACTCCGCTCGATTTTGTTGGATTTTCAAAATTTAAACTTCGATAATCAGCAGACATACATATTAGTTGTCGGACTGAAAATAAGACCAATATAGGTGTTTTAACTACCTTTTTCGAGTCAATCTTCTTTTCACGAATTTACCTTAAAAATTCGAGCTACTTTGCATATTCACGTGCCGAACATTTTATTTAGAAAACAAAAATCCTTTTTTTTCGATTTGTAGCCTTCCAATTAGCCACTTCCAAATCGAGCAGGGGACTGGTACCAAGTCCGTAAAACTAATTCAATTTGATACTAGTAAAATTGGGCATCATTTTCTGAGAGAGCAGATCAAACTTAGCTAGTCTGCAAAGTTTGGTGAACTTCGGCTTAATATTGACGATGTTAGAGGGCATCAAAGATGTATATTTTCCCATACAAACTCTGTAAATTTTTGAGGTTGTCCATCCAAACCATACATTCACTGTAAAATTTTGGCTGGACAACACAGTTTCAAAAGTTTATAATTCCGACAGAATTCGCCCAAATCACATCAAACTTTGCACAGATGCTAATTTCAACATGCTCTTTCATGTCATGAACTTAATTTTGTAATTACATTAATTCTAATAAACTCATTCCCAGTCCCCTGCTCGATTTGATAGTGGCTAATACCCATCATATTTTAGGACATCAATAAAAAAGAACACATATATTCTAAAATGGTAAGTTTTTGAAAATCCAACGAAATCGAGCGGAGGTACGGCAAGTCAAAGTGATCCAGATTTCTATTAATTTTGCCGAGTTTGCCCCAATTGAAAATGGCGGCGAAAAACCGTGAAAGGGTTTATTGCATAACACACAAAATACTGATATTAAAACAGAATCACATCATCGACAGTGACGTGACAAGACATCATGACATATTGCTGGGTTTCAATCAGCTGATAACCGCTGACCACGCTGTTTATTCTACCAGAGTGAACACTATTGAAAACTTGCGATTGCCAGCTGATAAAAAATATATACACGAGCACAGAAACCACATCTACTGAAACCCCGGTGTTCGCAATGACTACAAAATCGAATCGTTTAGGTGGTGCCCGACTTATGATTCTCTTGCTATTTAACCATGTGCATGTATCAGGTTCTTGATTTTCTTTTCCACTGAAAAACAGAAAAACAGAAATATGACAAAGTAAGAGCGTTGTCCATTTGACCTGACAGACCGGTCTGTTCGCTGATTCTAATATAATATGACAAAGTAAGGGCGTTGTCCATTTGACCTGACAGACCGGTCTGTTCGCTGATTCTAATATAATATGACAAAGTAAGGGCGTTGTCCATTTGACCTGACAGACCGGTCTGTTCGCTGATTCTAATATAATATGACAAAGTAAGGGCGTTGTCCATTTGACCTGACAGACCGGTCTGTTCGCTGATTCTAATATAATATGACAAAGTAAGGGCGTTGTCCATATGACGATTGGTGAAGCAAAGAGAACGAGAACGCCAGATCGTTATTTGTGCAGATAGTTGTTTTCAGTCAACCGGACAACAAAAAGACGATGTTTTTCGTGAAAGGGGCACAAATTTAATGTAAACACGGAAAATGAAATAATTATGAAAAGAATAAACAACAAAACACTCTATTCGAACTTCGTCGACCACAAAGTCGTTGTCCTGGTGCAAATAAAGGTCCCGGATGAGTAGGACGCTCAAATAAGATCAGGCTATATTTTAATTTAGGATGCATTCGATTGACCTTATTCCAGAATATAGGAATACACGGAATAACATCTCTAAATCGCTGTCACACAGCTACTGCCCTCTGTATAGTAAAATGAAACGATTCCTTGTTGTATCATAATAAATTTTAAATGTGCTGAAATAAAAGTATCCGGCAAAGGGTTTATTCCGTGTATTCCTATTCTGGAATAGAGTCAATCGAACGCAGCCTTAGGAACATGAGTTGGCGCATAAATTGTTTCCATTCAGACAAGTAGTAAATAATGGTGGCAACTGCAGAATATTAATTCAGAGATCATATACACTAATTACCTGAACATCCATATAGCTCCATCCTCAAGGCAGGCATCAAAACGTCCCAGCTTTTAATAACAACAAATATACGGCTTGTTTTTATCGGGGGGTTTAGGGCATTCTTGACCACAGAGTTTCGATCTGTGTTCCCTGTTAATGGTCCACCGCCATAGTCAACAACTCTACCATCGCTATTGATGTACTTGATTTCGTATGATTTCACCCACTGGTCTTTGTCGGGGTGTCCTTGTGTAGCGATAGCTGTGACCTCCTTGACAGATCGAAGGTCTACTTCAATCACGGAACCCCTGATTGTACTAGGTACCCATGCTGACTTCCCATTAAGCCTGGCATTCGAGTCGACGGATTGTTCATTAAGATTGGAAAAACCTCGTATCTGTGAATCTTTGATTTCACCGTTCTCCATTCCCAACGGTCCATTGCATCCTAATACGACACTTGTTGCTTTGGACGCAACGACATTTTCTGATGTAATAATATAATAAATAAGTTATTGAGAAACGCATCATTCATAGTCTCGATGCTTTTAACAATTATTAAAATAAGGACAAAACAGTTGCAAAAATAGAAAAAGGTTATGTGTAAATATGTGTACATATTATTCAGTTACCTTCAATGCATCCGTACAGTTCAATCCTTATGGAAGGCCAATAATGCCAACTCTTCATCAACACTCTGATGTACCTCGCTACTATGGGTGGGTTGATAATGTTCTTGACAACGGTGTTACTATCCGTGTTGCCTGTGAAGATTTTCCCATTGTCATACAAGGTTAAGGAATTCGGGTCATTACCGCTTAAGATCTGGTACGTCTCGGTCCTCACCTCTTCGTCGGGAAGACCTTGTGTGGCGATAGCTGTGACCTTCTTAACAGTCCCAAGGTCAATTTGAACCCATTGAGGATCTATGTGTGTCTTAGCTACCCACCCACCATCATGTCCACCTCGGACCGGTTTCATATGAAGTCTGGCATACGACGGTGCTGTGGCGTCGTCAAAATAGGAAGAAGCGGTGATCTGGAAATCCTTAATTTTCCCACTCTCCATTCCCAATGGATTTTGTCCACATCCATAACTCTCCTTTAATGGAATTCAACTAATTAAATATAGAAATACAAAGATAGAAACCTAAATCTGAATAGTAAGAGTTAACATCTGTAAATATCGCGTTATGAATGGTAGTCGTTCTATTACAAAGATGATATTCCATTGACCTGCAAATAGTAGTAAGTAATCTAGGCAGGCCAATGGATAACAATATAACAATAAAAAGAGAAGAGGGAATATAAATAAGTCAATAGATGATGTTCCATTGAAATAGTAGTAACTAATCTAGGCAGGCCAATGGATAACAATATAACAATAAAAAGAGAAGAGGGAATATAAATAAGTCAATAGATGATGTTCCATCGAAATAGTAGTAACTAATCTAGGCAGACCAATGGATAACAATATAACAATAAAAAGAGAAGAGGGAATATAAATAAGTCAATAGATGATGTTCCATTGAAATAGTAGTAACTAATCTAGGCAGGCCAATGGATAACATATATAACAATAAAAAGAGAAGAGGGAATATAAATAAGTCAATAGATGATGTTCCATTGAAATAGTAGTAACTAATCTAGGCAGGCCAATGGATAACAATATAACAATAAAAAGAGAAGAGGGAATATAAATAAGTCAATAGATGATGTTCCATTGAAATAGTAGTAACTAATCTAGGCAGGCCAATGGATAACAATATAACAATAAAAAGAGAAGAGGGAATATAAGTTCCATTGAAATAGTAGTAACTAATCTAGGCAGGCCAATGGATAACAATATAACAATAAAAAGAGAAGAGGGAATATCAATAAGTCAATAGATGATGTTCCATTGAAATAGTAGTAACTAATCTAGGCAGGCCAATGGATAACAATATAATAATAAAAAGGGAAGAGGGAATATAAATACGATTAGTAATGGTAATAGAACTGAGTGGAGTGCAATTTGGGAGTCCAATTTGTTTATCACAAGTATGATTACAGACCGAATTGGACGACACGAATTCCTGTTACCAATTAATCATAACTATTAATTTACAATTTCCGAGAAAAAATATCTTCATTATAAACAATGCTAAAATGTCCCAAAACAATGACATATTTTGGTGAATAAGAGAGAAAAGTTAGTGAAAATTTTATTGAGCGCGCGCTCGATAGCATAGCGATTGCGTGATAGCTAGCGCACGCATTTTACTGAAAAGGTGTAATGTGATTGGCTCTTGCAACTGTCCGATTAAACTGTCCAATTAATGCTAAAATAGGACAGTCTCTCATTGTAATATATTAAACACGAAACCCCGCTAGCTATAAAAGGGACTGGACCGCCTTCATTTCACACCTTTCCAGCTCAGTTGAATCAATTTGAAATGGTGGAGTAACATCTTCGTATTCATGTCGTATTGAACGACTCAAAGTTCATAATTATTATTCAGCTGGAATTCGATAAAACTGAGCTAGATATCAATATTTTCAAAACTGATCATTCAAAACTAATAACAAGATTTTGAAAATGAGTTCTTGATGTTATTAAAAGATCGAAGAAAGTCAAAAATTTGAAATTCAATTTTTGGAATTCAAATTTCGCGCCCATTGTTACGATCCAGAGCTCTTGACAGTACGATGGATGACTGACAACTAAACGTGGTAGTTGCCTAGCACAGGCCCTTTTATAGCGCGGTGTCGTGCTTAAGGTGAAACTGAGTAAATTTGCTGATTGGAGCTACCCAGCAATGTTCACAATTCTGTTGAGTACCCATGAACAATGGTTCCAAGTCGAGGTTGTTTTTTTTACAAATGCAATAATTGAATAGGCCTTTTCACGGATAGACCGGAAGTGGCCGAACGCAATGCATTGTGGACTAGATTCGGCACAAACAGAACAATCTGAGCGCCATTTTGGATCGAAGAACTCCGGGAGAACATAAACAAACTCACTTCATCATGCCTCGGTGTACCGTGATGGGCTGCAATAATGACACGAGATATCGAGAAAGGTTCGTTTTATTATTATTCCGGCTTCGTTTCAGTTTTGTCTATAACGGCAATTTGAATAGCATAAAATAAAAATGATACGTGGTAGACCGTATAATGTAGTTACTAGAGATTACTATGTTTTACTAATCTTATAGATGGGTCATTATGCCACATGTCAAGGAGTATTTTGTGTCATTATTGCAGCCCATATGGCGCCTGGATTGTTGTGTTGTGCCGAATCTAGACCAGAATGCACTCCGTTCAGCTACTTCCGGTGTATCCGTGAAAAGGTCTATGAAAGCACATTCAAGGCCAAACTCGACTTGGAACCATTGTTCGTGGCTCAATGAACAGAACTGTGAAGTGGTGTATTGTGAAAACCATACCTTTATGACCATAACAAAGAAAAGCAGGAACTTGAGATGATACATCTTCATCATGGTTATTGATCAAAAGCTTTGAACTGAAATGAGAAAAAAACATGCAGTATGGTATCAGCTTATATATTTTAACTACAAAAAAATATAGAGGAAAAATTAAAACACATTGATAACGTTAAATAAAGGTTTTAAAATATCGTAATATATTATTGTATTGTATTGTATACTATATACCAGTCATCCTCAAAAAGGTTGTCCAGATGAAAAGACTACAATTCTATGTACAATAAAGTCACGTGATTCATTGTGTTTTCAATTTCTGCGCGCGGAACTGCGAGTTGATGATACCAGCGCCATTACATTCAGTTCTCACAATAAAGTCACGTGATTCATTGTGTTTTCAATTTCTGCGCGCGGAACTGCGAGTTGATGATACCAGCGCCATTACATTCAGTTCTCGCAATAAAGTCACGTGATTCATTGTGTTTTCAATTTCTGCGCGCGGAACCTGCGAGTTGATACCAGCGCCATTACATTCAGTTCTCATAATGCTGTGTACTTTTGCATCTCAAATTGAAATTCCACGCGAGGAAATTGTAGTATTGTAGTCTTTTCATCTGTACAACCTTTTTAGAATGACTGTATAATTCAGTTTTAATGATAGTTGTTTGGCTTATGGTTTTCAATAGAAATAGAAAAATCAACGCTATACGACGTTTCGATGTCGCAGACATCATTATCAAGTGAAACTGGTTATTATTATTATTATTATTATTATTATTATTATTATTAGTAGTAGTAGTAGTAGTAGTAGTAGTAGTAGTAGTAGTAGTAGTAGTAGTAGTAGTAGTAGTAGTAGTAGTAGTAGTAGTAGTAGTAGTAGTAGTAGTAGTAGTAGTAGTAGTAGTAGTAGTAGTAGTAGTAGTAGTAGTAGTATATTTATTATGATTTTCAATAGAAATAGAAAAATCAACGCTATACGACATTTCGATGTCGCAGACATCATTATCAAGTGAAACTGGTACAAGAATAATAAATTAAATGAAGCAAAGTGGCAGTTCCCATGGGTATACTAAAACTAAAATAACTTAGCGTTGATGGAGTCGATCTGTATGTTAAGTGCCGGTTTCAGATCTTGTATAAACAACATTTCATATATTAGGCAGTCAAATTTATGTCGGCACTTTTTAAGTACCGAAAAGTTATCTGTCAGTTTTACGTTGGAATTAAGAATATAGACAACAATACAATAAAACCATCGCTAACAAAATGTTCTGAAGTTCTTATCGGTAATATTTAGAACTTCAACTCTGCAGAAAGTACAAAATAAATTTCCACGGTTTATATAGCATATAACAGTAATTATGGAACCTTTTTATCTACAATCGTAATAGCAACTGTTTGTCAACCGAGCACTGAAGGAGTTAGTCTAATAAATAGTTTAGCTTTGTTTAGTCATATTTTTAAAATGTCGAGTTTTTTTTTAATTTCCGTTTTCTGTTCTTGACCGCGCAGACTCCTACTATTTATGCAAATCTCGTTAGTAAATAGACCAATTTTGGCGTTCAGCCTATCCACTAATTGTAAAGATAACAAAGTTTTAAACTTGCTATTGTACCTGGTATGTCAGCATTAAACACTGAGGGAATCGATTTCTATGAAATGGAGCAATAAAGTTTGAATAGAGTAAAAGAAACTTCGCTTGGTGAGTCAGACTGAATTAACTCAAAGCCGAACACTACTGTCCTTTTGATATCTTGAATTTCTAAAACTGCTTTCACAACATAGATTAATATCTACTAATGAGTCCTGTGTGTCATTTGTTTAGCGATTAGAATGGTTTCAGTTAGCGAGTTTTGGGACAGAGTGTAGCTCTTGAGGGCTCCGGAAACTCCGCCATTTTCTGACTAGTCAGTTTACTTCCGGTCCTTCTATTGTTTTGCCAAACCAATCAGAATGCTACAAAAATCGGTTGCAGTCAGAGCCTTTCGTTTCTCGGTGCTGACCAAGAGGAACGTGGGCTCTGGGGACGAGATTGGCGCATGCTCAGTGGAGCACTACCAATTAACAATTCTTGTCTTTTCACACATTTTCACATCTAGTAATATGAATTAATCATAATTAATAGCGATGTTCAACTATGAGTACTACACATCTCATTATCTCAATTACGGACGTGAATTCCTGCCGTGCTGTGACCGTGTCTAAGTATTCTGCTTGGTTGAGCAACGATTTCGCGCGCTTTGTTTGGTTGAATAGTTGTCTAAGTTTGCCACTCATGCGTACAAAAAAGACTCTAAAGCCTTTCAGTAGCGTAGCTGTCCTGTGCCACGTATGATAAGTCACTAGTAACTGGCGATCGATCATGCATGCATTCGAACTGAAACACGTTCAGTTTAGCCTGGAAGTTTTGATAGAGCGCCAAAAATGTGGTGCCCCCAAAAAGTGTAGCGACAAAAAAATAGGCGCCAATACGCACGCTCTTCAAAGCTCTGAATTCCTTGCAATTTTTAAACTGATTTCCAAGGTTTTGAATATAAAAAAAAAAATCAATTAAATGCCAAGGTTTGAAGAGAGCGCATGTTTTCTGGTGCTGCTCCAAAAACCTTTCCCGTTGAGGGGATCACACATACACATCGTTATAAGCTATCGGCACCAAAATTCTAGTACATTCCTCGTATCATCGATGTGCCTAATATACCAAGTAGGTAAAACAGATTCTCAGAGCTGAACTAAAGTAAACGATGTAAGCCGGCCGGGTATCATTCTGAGATCCACAGAATCGAAATGTGGAAACTAACTAGTTTGAAGTCACAGTCCTACATTTGACACGTTAATAAAGGTTATTATTATTATTATTATTATTATTGACGGGCAAATGGGAATATATGCAGCCTGAACAAGTCATCCATCGGTTGTGAAGACATTGTGAAATGCGTTCTATAAGAACTTGTTATTATTATTATTACTATTATTATGATCATGACACTCACTGGAAAAATTCACACGATCTTCAAACCTTTCAAATTCTTGGATTTTTTTAGTTTGCAAGGTTTTGGACATTTTAAAAACAATTTCAATGAAATGCCAATGTTTGAAGAGAGCGCGTGTTGTCTGTTCTTGCATGCTCCAAAAACCTTTCCCGCCAAAAATGATTGAGTTAATACACACATTGTATTACATTCCTCGTATCGACGATGTGCATGCATAATATACTAATTAGGTAAAACAGATTCCCAGAGCTGAACTAAAGTAAACGATACAATCTTGGGTGCCATTATAATTCCACGGAATCGAAATATGTATACATGTATACACCTAATTGCAGAAAGGTTGTCCCGGAAAAACACATTTACACATTTGCACATTTACACATTTGCACATTCGCAACATCACGTGTATATTTGTTTTGCGCAAGTGGAACCCAGAGTCAATAGATTCAGTAGAAGTATACTGCCATAAGAATGCTGCGGCCTTATACAGAAGATTTCAGGTGGATAGTTGTATTTCAGCACTTGTAAAAGTGCAAATGTGTAAATGTGCAAATGTGTAAATGTGTAAATGTGCTTTTCCGAGGTGGACAACCTTTCTGCAATTAGGTGTATACAAAAGTTATAGTTCACTGGTTTGAAGTCACAATCAAAGTCCTACTTTTGGGGGGCAAATGCCGGAATACCGAACGGATGCAGGCTGAAACAGAGTCCTCCATCGGTTGTAAAGACATTGTGAAATGCGTTCTATAAGAACATGTTATTATTATTATTATTATTACTATTATTATGATCATTATTGAATTTTTCACACAATAATTATACTTCTTAGATTGAAATTACCTGAGATAGTTTGCTTCTTGCTTGGGATTCTTCTTCAGGAGTTGTTCGTGTGACAGCGTGTATGTGCACAATAAATATATTTTGCTTCTTCAAAGCTCTTATATTGAATGTATTTCACTGTCGTTGAATCTAATAAAGCTGATTGGTCGACATATTTATTACTTTAAGACGATAGACAATAGTACCCTAAGTCCATAATCCTCTCTTTATCTGCCTGTTAAGCTGAGGTTACTTACACAAATGGCGGGAATCTACGCGTTCATGTAAGCGAAAGGAAATACAAACATGATATTAGTTACAGGAAAATAAGCATATATTATTAAATGGCAAAAGCTAGTGCAGGTTATTGAGTACTCTGATGTTGATTTTGCCGAGACCCTACCCTGGTTCCAGAGGGGCTTAATTACTATAAATTAATTACGCTAAATATCTCATGCGTAGAACTTCATGTACATCAATATTTGAATTTACGAGCGTGCAGCTATATGTGAAAACAAAAATTGGACCTTCCCATGCAATAAATTCGATCGTATCGACTGAACTTTGTAAATAATGGAGTACTAATCTAAAATTGATGATTCTGATATTTTAGGGAAAACACTACATAGCAATGACCTAAACCAGGTCAAGATTTGAATAACAATAGTTCCTATTGTTGTACAATAGGAACTATTGTACAACAATAGGAACTATTGTACAACAATAGGAACTATTGTTAGATATGCCTACCAGGGAGGATGCATCTATTGTTATTCAAATCTTGACCTGGTTTAGCTAGGTCATTGCTATCTAGTGTTTTCCATATATTAGAAGTAAATTAGCTATGTTTTCACACTTTGCATCTCATTAGATATATACTGTATAAATGTATACTTCAACCTTTCTGCAACCGAGTGTACACCAAATTGCAGAATTTTTGTCGGGTTGCAAATCATAGAACATAGAAGCTGAGAACGCAAGGATACCTGGGAAAGCGTTAATTATTATTATTTTTATTTTTAAACATATTTTTTGGGACAACATATTAGCCTCAAGAGCACGCTAGGAGGTCACGTGCTATTTACAAGTTAACTTTAAAATAACTAATTAATTAATAGAAAGCGTTATTTTTTTTAAACATATTTTTGGACAACACATTAGCCTCAAAAGCAGGAGCTCATCTAGGAGGTCACGTGCTATTTACAAGTTAACTTTAAAATAACTAATTAATTAATAGAAAGCGTTATTTTTTAAAAACATATTTTTGGACAACACATTAGCCTCAAGAGCAGGAGCTCATCTAGGAGGTCACGTGCTATTTACAAGTTAACTTTAAAATAACTAATTAATTAATAGAAAGCGTTATTTAAAAAAAACATATTTTTGGACAACACATTAGCCTCAAGAGCACAAGCTCAGGAGTCACGTGCTATTTACAAGTTAACTTTAATAGAACTACACTCATTGCCCGAACAGTTAGTTGTCAGTTGCCTGAGTCCCAATTGCAAGATCAACTGTGTAATTTCTTATGATGTTGAACGGGTCCTGACCGTGCACAATGTTTGTTCAAATTCATTAGAAAATGGCTAAATGAATGAACTCAAATGTTCTCTATTGGATTATTTATTTAAATATTCTAATATGTTTAATTTTGAATTAGAATATATCGCACAAGCAGCCAAAAGAAACGTTTGGGTTCAGTTGCTCAACCATAGCAAATTAAGGCGAAACAATGACAAAACAAAAGATTTGTGCACGGTCACGGTTGAAAAAAAAAAACGAACAAAAACCTATAACAAAAGGTTTCCCAACCAATCCCCTCTACTAACTATGATGGGTGGGAGTTAGTCTTGAATCGTATCGAGCTGCAGCTATCGGGTTATAATTCAACTGTAGTATGCGTCCGACCCGTTTCTTATTATTTACATCGTATTTTACTGTTGGTCTAAATATAGCTAATTGCATAATCGTTGTTGGGTTGAAAATCATAAATAATAGAAGCTGAGACCGCAAGGATGGATGGGAAATCAGTTCATGAGCCACAGTGACATACATATATATTCGTTGTTCTCGTAGTTTTAAAGATATATGAGCTATTTAATTTAACTAAGATCCTACAAGTCTGCATAAAAAGGTCGATGATTTGACGATGTTATTTGGGAGTTTTAATTTCCCAGAATTCCTTTGGGTCATAGCTTTCATGATTTTCAACCCGACAACGATTATGCAATTAGCTATATATGAGACACTAGTGTGTTACTGGGAAATACGCCACTCGTATTTTTTCGTACGAACTACATCCGGGACTTCTGTGGCATATTTTCCATATCCTCACACCTGAAGATATCGATGACGTCACTTCCGATGTTTTCCCGCTCACTTGACGCGCGTTGCAATCGAAGTCAAATTGGCGAGCGACAGGTTTGTCGAAGTGACTGACGAGTACATAAATATCTTTAGCGAGGAATTAAAGAGCTCGAATGAAAATACAAAAAAGAAGACGTTATACGACGTGAAAATATTCAAATAATTTCTTGAAAGTGAAGATGAGAACAGGAATATTGAAAATATTCCTCCAAGCGAGCTACAAGAATTGTCCATTAAGTTTGTCCTTGGCGTTAGCAAGAAAGGTGGTTTATCTTCGAGTGGTGAAAATATTTCACGGAATGAGTGCAGCTCTCTCTCAGTGTCTCAGTTTTTTCCTGATTTATTTACTTCCGAAAATATTTGACCTCGAAGTTGATACACTTGTTTTTTACTTCAAACAACCAGAAACCAGGCTATATCTCTTAAACTAGGAAACGAACAAAAAAACTGAGACACTGTTTTGAAGAGCAACATGTGGTCTTTAAGCTGCTGCTTTTCTTTAAAAGAATGGTTTAATCCTGAGGGACTTAGAACTTGAGACGGCTGAAGAAATTAAAAAGGTTTTTACTGAACAGGATTCTATGTTTATTCAGCTTTTTTTAAATGTATACAAGTTCCATGTGCGAGGCTTCAATACACAAATCGTGATATTTTTGGCTTGGTCTGTCGTGGCAACATTCGTAACAGTTTTCTTTAACGATGATATGGTAGAAAGCTGATCAGTCGTTTCTTTGGCAAAGATAATCATTCTAGATGGACTTTTGCCTGTCTGACATTTCCAATTCGATCATCGGACAAAATTTTTCTTCATGGAATTTTCAACTTGAGATAAACAGATTTCTCTCTTTATGAAAGGAGCGGGAGTGTCAGGATACTTTAAGACTTGTTTCTTGTCTTTGCTCTCCGTCTTCCTTTTCTTTTTTGTTGTTCGCTGAGTCTGCCTTTGGGAAAAATAGGGCAAATGATACACAGGGTATTAAACTCAAATACAACAACATGATATGGCAAATAATTTATTAGTCTTTACAAGATTGTACTTTTATCTGCACATTTACTGAGAAGGGAAGAAAATACACCCCATCAATCTTGTTCTGTGCTCTTTTAACATTCACAAAAACACGACATTTTATATGGATCCTTATAATTTTTTGCAAAGGAACCCGAAACAAAGCCAACTGATTTTGTTCTGTCTCAACGGTATCGTAGTCCGTTGTTGAAGGAGGTAATTTATAGCGTAAATTAATCACTTGCCTCAACAGAAGAGAAGCGAAAACAAGTACATAACCAAACTTGCGTGTTTTTCTTTGTGACCAGTAAAATCATTGCAGTTTCTTAGCAGATAGACCACCATTCAGACCGTCCGCCATTTTGAAAATCCATCTGAGCCCGTTAGAAAAAGAGTCAGCTTTGTGTGTTATACCTATGCGCAGGGGATTCTCTTCTAAAAAGCTCCGAGCATCGTTATAGATTGACCAATCACGATTGAGCATTTTTAAATGAAAGTCGCGCATGCGCGGACATTTGGATCAATCAGCATTGGCCTAGAAATGACTGTTACCAGAGCCTCCGACGGGAGAAGGAACGACCGACCGAGGAGCTCTGGGTACGAGAATGGTGTGCAGTCAAAAACCAGAATTAAATTAACATTTGACTATATTAAGCTTTTTTGTCGAACTCTGATGATCAAAATAGCAACAGAATAAAATTTAGCGTTATTAGTAGTGGTAATCATTAGTGTGCGAGTGCAATTAACGATTAATAGTGTGAGTGATGTTTAAAAATCCTAGCAAAATTGCACGAGCCGTAGGCGAGTGCAATTTGTGGGATTTTTAAACATCACGAGCACTATTAATCGTTAATTGTACGAGCATACTAATGATTACCGTTTAATAATATTGATGCAAAAATTGGCAAAGAAAATATATTACGCGCGGTTTATGGGAAGCCATTCGATAGTAAATAAACAAAACATCAATGTCAAACTGGTGAGTTTTTATTGGACAAAGCCGTGATCAACAAGCAACCGTGTTGAGATTGTACAAGAACGAGGTAGACTATAAAAAGAGCCGAGTCGGCATCAAACAGTGTTCTATAACTTAAATGTCCTCAACGAAAGGACCTGTTTATCATATACTTCCGTATTACAATATTTACACTGTGACAAGCTGGTAAACAATTTAAGTGAATTGAAATTTACAAGTTTAGATCGGACCTCGTGCGTTCAAAATCACCGACACGGCCATGAATCAAACTTCAAAGAAACACAAGTCAGTTGAGTTCAAAAAACTACACAATTCACTCAGGAAATCGACTTCTGTCCGACTTTAAATGTGACAGTGTAGTTGTATCACTGGCTTGGAAAAAATGATGTCAGTTGGCCAAAAAGACTGGTTCAAGAAATTCTGCCGATCGAGTAGCATTTCGGCGTTGGCTCTTTCGTTGCCGAACGACATCAGTGATGGACAACAACAGGGTTGATATGATGGACTGATATGAATGGTGGTTTATCAGTTGGCATTTTCTTCAGTTTGCTCTTCTGGTAGTAGATGACTGATGTAGTGGCTAAAGGTAAGCTCTCTCAATTCACATTCATCGCCCTCTTAATTCGTAGTCATCGAGCTACCTTTTCTCGCTTCTGACTTCTGTGGCCGTCAGCTGGACATCGCCGATCTTAGAACAGTGATTTGATTTGAACTTTTACAGCTTTTACGTGTTGAATTACAGCCTCTTCATTTAGATTTGGGAATCGTTCCCGGTCAGCCGACATCTTTTCAAAGGCGAGAACATTTACTTATAAAAATACTCCATTCGTTTCCATAGCAACCAAAGTAATTTGCACCGAATTAACAACTTTTTGCATCGAATTACTTTTTTTTTGCACACTATTCAAAATAAACATGGCAGTGCTCAACCAATCAGAATTGAGTATTTGCATCTATATTATTATTACTATAATCGGTTTTTGTGCTTCCAAAATTTCACTTTTATGGTCCAGCGGTTAAGCGCATGCTCATGCAAATTTCCCTCCTTGTACCTCAGGTAGTATAACATACAGTAACCCTGACTCAAGAAACTAGAAAGAATACCCTAACCTTCAAAGACGTACTAATACTAGAAAGTGATTGGATTTCTCATTTTATTCATCACACTGGAAATCAAATCATATTACAAACCAATGCACACGATTTGCACATTTGCATATTCACGTGCCGAACGTTTTATTTTGAAAACAAAAATCCTTTCTTCTCGATTTGTAGCCTTCCAATAACCATCATATTTTTAGGACATCAATAACAAAGAAAATATATTTTCTAAAATGGTAAGTTTTTGAAAATCCAGCGAAATCGAGCGGAGGTACGGCAAGTCAAAAAGTGATCCAGATTTCTATTTTAATTTTGCCGAGTTTGCCTCAATTCAAAATGGCGGTGAAAAACCGTGAAAGGGCTTATTGCAACAACACACAAAATACTTAAGATAGAATCGCATCCTTGACAGTCACGTGGCAAGAGACCATGACATATTGCTGGGTTTCAATCAGCTGATAACCGCTGACCACGCTGTTTATTCTACCAGAGTGAAAACTATTGAAAACTTGCGATTTCCAGCTATATAGAATTATATTACTCGCCAGCGAACTAGCGCGCTGGGCCCGGTTTTTCGAAAGGCGATTAGCTCTCATCCAGGAATAAATATTAATAAAACTATCGATGCTAAGCCAGGATAGGAACTAATCGGCTTTAGAACAACCGGCCCCTGTATTCTACGTTTCGATTTGAGAGCAGTCGCCGAAGTTAAGATCGAGATTTAAAGTTGAATTATTGTAAAATTGCAGACGATACCATTCCTGTAAGGACAAGTGCGGTGCGTAGTTTATTGCCGACTGCTAAAACTATAAAACTAACTTGTTACAAACGCGTGAAAACGAACGCGCAAATACTGTGAACAATGGATTTAAGATCGAGTGGTATAGTGTGTTGCTGGACTTTAGATTCCATTGTTATTTAACCACGTGCATGTACCAGGTACTTGTCTTCCTACACTGAAAAAAGAAGCACAGAAATATGACAAAGTAAGGGCGTTGTACATTTGACCTGACAGATCAGTTTGAGATCAGTTTGAGGTAAACCTATTTCCCGACCATAAATGAAGTGGACTGCTTTCACCGCCAGAAACTGCATGCATGCTTGTGTGCGCATTGTGCCCTATGATTTTATAATGGTAGGTATTTTAGTTACCTGCATCACATCCGTACAGTTCCATCCTTAAGACAGGCCACCACTCCCAACTCTTCATCAACACTTTTATGTACCTGGCTTCTATGGGTGGGTCGAGCAAGTTCTTGACCACCGAGTTGCTATCCGTGTTGCCTGTGAAGATCTTCCCATTGCCATACAAGGTTAAGGAATTCGGGTCATTACCACTTAATATCTGGTACGTCTTAATCCACTGCACGTCAGGGTGACCTTGGGTGGCGATAGCTGTGACCTCTTTAACAGTCCTAAGGTCAATTAAAAGCCATTGAGGACCTCTGGATGGCCCAGCTGCCCATGCTTCACCACTTTTATGAAGTCTGGCATTCGACGGGACGTACTTTGATCCGCCCATATCAGAAGAAGCAGTTATCATGGAATCCTTAATTTCCCCGCTCTCCATTCCCAATGGAGCCTGGCATTCTATTGTAGAAGAACAAGAATTAATAGTCCCCTTCACACTTCCCTACGCAATCTTGAAAGGTAGCCACGCATTTGCATTGAAGCGAGACCAACGGTGATTATGCAATGCCTGATGATGGAGACCTTGGACAATTATCCCCGGCCATGTCTATCATTGCAAGGTCACCGTTGGTCTCGATTCGATGCAAAAGCACGGCTTTCTTTCAAGATGGCGCCAGGAGCTGTGAAGGGGACTATTAAGCAACAAACCAACCAACTAATCAATCCGGCCTCAATCAGCCAATCAATGAATTAATGGATTGGTCAACTCAAACAATTCGCCGTGTTTAAACAAAATATTTGGTTATATCAAATATTCGATATCTCAGTTGATGTAACTTGTTACATAACGTTATAGTTACCTGCATTACATCCGTACAGTTCAATCCTCATGGCAGGCCACCCGTGCCTACTTGTCACCTCCACTCTAATGTACCTGGCTACTATGGGTGGGTTGAAGACGTTCTTGACAACGGAGTTTCTATCCGTGTTGCCTATCAATAACTTCCTATTACCATACCAGGTTAAGGCATTGGGGTTGTGACCATATAAGACTCTGTACGTCTTAACCCAATGGGCTCTGTCTGGATGACCTTGGGTGGCGATAGCTGTGACCTTCTTAACAGATCCAAGGTCAATTTGAACCCATTGAGGAGCTTGTAATGTCTTGCTTGCCCATGCTCCACCATGTTCACCTGGAACTGATTTCATGTGAAGCCTGGCATTCGACGGGACGTCCATTGGTCCGTAATAGGAATGAGCAGTTATCTGGGAATCCTTAATTTCCCCACTCTCCATTCCCAATGGATGTTGTCCACATCCATAACTCTCCTTTAATGGAATTAAACTAATTACATATAGAAATACAAATATAGAAATATAAAACTAAATACTAAGAGTTAACGTCTTTAAATATCGAGAATCAGATTAGATGCTAGTCGATACAATCGCATTATTTTTATTTCATCAAACGAATTTCGAATTCTGCTTGATAGCATATACATCACAGGTAGCCCAAGTTGTGGATCAGTACTTTATTATATCGAATTATAAAAGAATGGGGTGATTTAGTAATTAATTTCATTTAGTGTTCAAAATTTGTATTAGTAAAAGTGCTACTTAGACGAAAATCGTTCGAAGTTTAATTTAGCTGAAACTTCACTGAAATAATCTCAAAGAGACATACAATTACTGGTTAATGTGTTTTCTCAAAATTCCTATGGGAAGTAATACATTTTTATGAATCTTTAGAAGTGTTAGTGAGGTCATCTACTCAACCCTAACAATCAACACAGCTTCGCTCCATACATTTCTTTGTGAATGTTGAGTTGAGTTGAGTAGATGGGTTGAGTAGATGACAATGATGTTGGGTTGAGTAGATGACGTCACTGGCACCTCTAAAGATTCATGAAAATATAATACTTCCCTCTGGAATATCGAAAAAATATTTTAACTAGTTATTATTAGACTCTTGAATAATTATTCAATGAAGTTTCAGCTAAATTAAACTTCGATCGATGTTCATCTAAGTAGCACTTTAATATTTACTGATAAACTTTACTATACTTTACAAACTTATCTTTTTACATATTGTTTTCTAGATCGTTGTAAAGTTTTGTTGCCGCTTTGAGACTCAGTGTTGCCATTACTTCTTCTTTTCCACGGGACGTTAATATATACTTTTAAATATGTATGTCTTCCTTCTTACTATTATCATAACATTATTTCTATGATAAATATATATACACTCGTTTGCAGAAAGGTTGTAGTATACATTTATACAAATATATAATGAGATACAAGATATCTAATGAGATACAAAGTGCGAAACATCACTTATTTTCTTCTAATATATCTGAAACATCAAATTTAGATTAGTATCGCATCCAGCAAGGCGGACAAGACAATAACTTCCAGCACTATTTTGTGCTTAAAGTGCCTATCACCCCTGTGAGATTGTTTTAAAAATATATTCAACATAAGCTGAATAGTTGGTGGGTTCAGCAATTTGTGATTTGAACCGTGCGTTTATGAGTTGTAAATGTTTGAAATCAAAATATGCAAATTTGATGACGTCTACTAAGACTTCATTTATTATACAAAAACGTCCTTGTGCTGATTATTGACATTTGAAAACTTACATAATAACTTCACAGTCTTTCACAGTCATTAAAAAAAATAAACGCAAGGTTCAAATCACAAAATCCAGAACCCACCAACTATTCAGCTTATATTGAATATCTTTTTTTAAGCAATCTCACAGGGGTGATAGGCACTTTTTAAAAGCACAAAATAGTGCTGGAAATTATTGTGTTGTCTGCCTTGCTGGATGCGATACTAATCTAAAATTGATTTTTCAGATACACCTAATTTCAAAAACGTTGTCCAATAATAATCAAAAAAGCCAAATAGGATTTCATTAAAAGACAGAAGAAGTGCACTCAAGCTGAACTGTTTCTTTTATGTTTTTGAATGAATTCGTATTTGGCTATTTGGACAACGTTTTTGAAATTAGGTGTATATTAGAAGAAAATAAGCGATGTTTTGCACTTTGTATCTCATTGGATATCTTGTATCTCATTAGATATTTGTATAAATGTATACTACAACATTTCTGCAAACGAGTGTATGTAACCTTTCTGCTTTATTATATAGAAACTAAGGATTTTTGATAAAAAATGAACAAGAATGGTGAAAAAATGGCAAAACAGTTGAGGATTCTGTTGTGTTTTTGAATAACATTTTAGCGAGTGAAGTGCGTGCGCTACTGACGCCAGTTACGCCGTCGAGCGCGCGCTGGGTTTGTTTTCTTCAGAATTTTGATTCAAACCAAAACAGCCGAAAAATAGCGTCATCAAACCGTGCTCCGTTCTCTGATACAGCACAGTTTACAGCCAATCAGAGCGCGCGGATTGACTTGACTATATAATCATATTAATTAAGTAGCATATATAATTATATACAGCCTTTTGCAAAAATTCTGTCTCGACCAAGTATATCAGTATATCACTATATCACTATACCCCATCGCGTACAATTCAGTGTCACTTCCGGTGATTTTTGCTAATTTGCATTCAATTTGCATATTATCGAGAGACGCCTGTCACATTTCATGCTCATTAAACACGAGGAATTACAGAGAAGAAGCCGAAATTCATACTTTCAACTCTCGGCAACAATGAAACAGAAGCATCACGAAAAAATGTAACATCGGAAAATAAAACTAATACGACAATGGTTTAAGTCTGTTTGCTTTTTACCTCTTAGTTGTTGAGCGATCTACCGATTTTTTTAGACTGAATACGGCTCCAGAATGGCGTCTTCTTGTATGGAAAGTACGACACTGAAGGAAAAACCGGCTTGGTGTGTCTTAGCAATGGCCTCGACAAAAAATGTAACAGCGGAAATTTGATGTACATTTGTTGCCTAATATAATTCCTCGATTTGTTTCTTTCGAACATAAACGCAAACACCGATTTTCTGAGGTTTGCTTTAGTCATAGTCCAGCTCTTGTTGCGAATTTCCCGGACTTTTACAAAGGTTTCTCTCTTCAAAACAACCTTCTCCTTCCGCCATTTTCAAACTGTTTGTGTAGCCAGGCCTGTGAAGCCTTGGAAACAATGCTCTCTAGCTCCAGGTTTTTATTTAAACGCGATTTTTTTCGACCGAGAATACTGTTGGGATTTGTTGCGAGTCAGGAAGTGAAACCGCGCGAAGGCGAAGCCTGGGTCGGAGTTTTCGCGGGAAATTGAAAAAAGTACTTTTCATTGCGAAAAATCGTGGAAAATAAATACTGTACCGTAACATGTAAAAAATATCGAAATTCTACGTTATTCCGGAGCCGTTAATCCTTTATTCAGTCTATTATTTAGTAATTCACGGCCGTGACACAAATTGATGGGCAATTGTACGCGATGCGAAGATTTATACTATCAAATGAATGTGAAAATAACTTTCGTGTGTAGCTTGTATTGTATTCATGGCTCTCCAATCCATTCTTGTACAGTCAACCGTCTTGAAATGCGTGTACGGGTAGCGTGCGGGCATGCGGGACTCACGCTGGTATATAGTGATATACTGATACTTGGTTGCGACATATTTTTTGCAAAAGGCTGTATAGTATTTTTATATAGATTTATCATAGTTCATCTTGTATTTTTAATTACACGTTCGTATTTTGAACGAGCTTTTGCTCTTTGACGTAATTAACGTGGATACATAAACGATTGATTGATTGATTGATTGATTTAAAATGGCTATAACTCGCTTAATTATCGTCCAAATCGCTTCAAATCTCCAAAGGCAATAAAGGAATGGTTGGAAAAGATACAGACGACTTTATAGAGGATTTTATTTAAACTTTATTATCTTATTGATTTCATTGACATTATCCACATACATTCTCTTATGATAATGTACTGATACACAGCTTGGGCTACCTGTGTATACATTACTAACATTAGGGTCCAGATAATGAAATTATTGGAATTTTATCAGCTGATTGAAACCGAGCTATTTTGAAAACAAGACAGCTTCTCGATCCACGTTATGAATGAATGAACTTTATTTAGAGAAGTTATATTTTTACCTTGAAAATTATTTGCAAAAAAATAACGTTGGAAATTTAAGTATTTCAAAGTTCAGCAGAGAGTACTTTACTTGGTCACGTGGTAATAAATAGGTCTGATTGGCTGTTTAGTCATGAATTATTAATGAGTATTCAGTGGAAGAAATGTGAAGCTAGAGCGAGTGTTTTATCAAGTGAAATGTTCACCATACCTTAAGAATCGTAACAAAGAAGAACAGGAACGTCGTGTGATAAATCTTCATCTTGGTTCTTGATCAAACAACTTTGAATAAAATGAGAAAAAAGGCGTTTGGCATCAGTTTGTATATTATATTAGATACACGTTATACTATTCAATTTTAAACATCGCTATCAAAGTGTGTGTCGGGTTGATAATCAGCTATACTTAAGCAATACAACACATTTTCCGTGTTTATATTCACTTTTACAAACACGCGGGATGTTGGGAGAACACGAGAAAAGTTTGAAAATCACGAGCCTCCGGCGAGTCTAAAATCACATTTAGATAGAAGTTGAACTTGAGAAAATAAGAAATGCTGTATTTCTTTGGCTTTTAATTTGTTTAGAAAATAAAACATGTTTGACAACAGAAAAAATATATTTGTCGAATTGAATCCACTGCATCGCTTCAAGGTCTCTCAAGGTCACAGAAACCATGTTTATATTCACTTTTACAAACACGGTTTTTGGGAGCTTCTAGCCAATCAGAGCACGCGTTATATATATGTTATTTTGTAAACCTATTTCAAAAAACTTTGTCGCGTTCAAAGCAACAAGCGTCAAGCCAAGACCGAAGTGCGGAATGCTGGTTTTGTGTTGGCAAATTATTCAAATCAGAACTATTTTCTATGGAACGAAATGTGATATGCAAAAAAGCACGTGAAAATGTTCACATTTTGTAATTAGTCCTTATGGAACATAGCCTCGTATGCAGGCAACTCTAAAATGCTAAAATTATATCTAAAATTATATTAGATGGGTTTCCTGTGGCGCTCAATATAACTCAGTCTACACGCTAGTGCACATATCATCCAACAATAAGTACTTTGACAATTCATATATAAATAAAATAAAATAATTAAGTCAATCAATCAATCAATCAATATATCAATCAATCAATCAATCAATCAATCAATATTCAGTTTCGAAATTGAATCTATTTCACTACTAATTTCCAACATAAAATGATCTGTCCATTAAATATTTCGGATGAATTTACAAGGATTGAAAAGCGCGCGTATTTTATATAGCGATAATCTTCAATGATCCCTCTTTTGTACTGAAGACAAGTCAATGTAAAATGTTCAAGTCTCGAAGTCTAATCAAATCAAATTTGAAATAACTTTTGTCTATGAATTAAGTTAGAGTTCGTATTCTTTAGCGGACCTAGAGACCAGGCGAGAAAACCACAATTGGAACACAAAATGTTCTGATGCTCTCTGATTCTCCAGAAGAAAATAAAAAAACACTGAGTACTAACATCGTATGCCTAGGCAGTATAATTTTGTGTCCGAAACTTTTTCGGGTACTAGTCCATATGATTTATGACCGATATTTTTGAATATATTTTCCATAAATGGAAAGCGCTAGCAGCCCATGTTTCTGTTTCACCAGTACTTTTAGGACATTTCTAGAGCCGATTTACTAATCAACACAGAAGTATCGTGCTGTGACCGTTATGTTTTAGGATTTCGAAAGAATTCATACCGTTCGGTCATAGAGAAGTTTTCGTTCGTATTTCGTTATGATACGGTTCGATCGTGCCGTGCTGTGATTGTGTCTAAGTATTCTGCTTGGCTGAGCAATGATTTTGCGCGCAATGTTTAGTTGAATAATTGTCTGTCTAGGTTTCCCAAACGACTCTAATTTTTTTTTGGCGCCACATTTTTGGCGCTACAGTTTTATTGACGCCACTTTTTTATGGTGCTACATATTTTTGGCGTCACACTTTTTTTGGCGCTACAGTTATTTTGGCACTACATATTTCTTTTTTGGCACTACAGTTATTTTGGCGCCACTTTTTTTATGGCGCTACAATTTTTTTGGCGCCACATTTTTTTGGGCACCACATTTTTTGCGCTCTATCGAAACTTCCAGACCTAAATAAAACGTATTTCAGTTCGAATTTTGACTTGATCGATCGCCAGTTAGTGACTTATCATACGTGACATGCAGCACAGCTACGTTACTGAAGAGCTTGTAGCGACACAAAAGTGTAGCGACAAAAAATAGGCATCACTGCACTGAAAAAAAAAAACACGTTATCAAACAAATGAAATTCTTGCAAATTTATAATTTCCCAGGTTTTGAATATTTCAAAAATAAAAGTTCAGGTTTGAAGAGTGCGCGTTTTATTCTGGTGCTGTTCCAAAATATTTTCCCGCCAAATATAATTGAGAGGATACACATCGTTAAGCTATCGGCACCAAATTTCTAGCCGGTACATTCATCATAACGACGATGTGCCTAATATACTAAGTAGGTTAAACAGATTCTCAGAGCTGAACTAAAGTAAACGATGCAAGCTTGGGTATCATAGATCCACAGAATCGAAATGTGGAAATGCAGAACTATATAGTTCACTTGTTTGAAGTCACCTAAGTCCTACTTTTGGCGGGCAAATGGGAATATATGCAGCCTGTAAAATTCCTTCATCGGTTTTAAAGGCATTGTGAAATGCACTATATAAGAAATTATTATTATTATTATTATTATTATTATTATTATTATTATTATTATTATTATTATTATTATTATTGTTATGGTCGGTGAAAAAAAAAACGATTTTTATCGATTCTAAATTATAAATAACACCACAACATTTCATAATGATGGATCTGAGCAAGTTTTTTACACAATAATTATACTTTTTAAATTAAAACTACCTGAGATAGTTTGCTTCTTGCTTGGGATTCTTCTTCAGGAGTTGTTCGTCTGACACCATGTATGTGCACAATAAATATAGTTTGATTCTTCAAAGCTCTTATATTGAATGTAATTCACTGTCGTTAAACATATTAAATCTGATTGGTCGATATAATGTATTACTTGAAGAGGATAGACAATAGTACCCTAAGTCCGTAATCCTCTCTTTATCGGCCAGTTATATACTGAGGCTATTTACATAAATGGCGGGAATCTACGCGGTCACGTACACGAAATGAAATACAAACACGAAAACAAGCATATAGCTAATTGCATAATCGTTATCGGGTCAAAATCATGAAATCTACGATCAAAAGGAATTCTGGGAAATTAAAACTCTCAAATAACACCGTCAAATCGTCGATAGCTCATATACCTTCAAAACTACGAGAACATTGAATATATCTGCATGTTCTCGTAGTTTTGAAGGTATATGAGCTATTTACCTAAGATCCTACAAGTCTGGATAAAAAGGTCGATGATGATTAAAAGGTGGCTCATGAACTGATTTCCCAGAATTCCATTTGGTCATAGCTTTCATGATTTTCAACTCGACCTCAGGTAGTAACATAAACCCTGATTCAACAAACTAGAATGAATATCCCAACCTACAAAGACGTACTAAAACTAGAAATATGTTGAATTTCTCATTTTATTCATCACACTAGAAATCAAATCATATTACAAACCAATGCACGTGCTTTATTTAAGCGTACTGATATAATAATACACACAGGACTTAAAACAGATCGCATCATTAATCAAAAGCGTACACTATACGACTCGACAGTCACGTGACAAGATATCATGACATATTGCTGGGTTTCAATCAGCTGATAACCGCTGACCACGCTGAGTGAACACCATTGAAAACTTGCGATTGCCAGCTGATAAAAAAATATACACGAGCACAGAAACCACATCTACTGAAACCCCGGTGTTCGCAATGACTACAAAATCGAGTCGTTTAGGTGATGCCCGACTTATGATTCTCTTGCTATTTAACTACGTGCATGTATATCATCAGGTCTTGATTTTCTTTTCCACTGGAACCTAGAAGAACAAAAATATGACAAAGTCAGGGCGTTGTCCATTTGATCTGACAGACCTGTCTGTTCGCTGATTCTAATATAATATGACAAAGTAAGTACGTTGTCCATTTGACCTGACAGACCTGTCTGTTCGCTGATTCTAATATAATATGACAAAGTAAGGGCGTTGTACATTTGACCTGACAGACCTGTCTGTTCGCTGATTCTAATATAATATGACAAAGTAAGGGTGTTGTACATTTGACCTGACAGACCTGTCTGTTCGCTGATTCTCATATAATATGACAAAGTAAGGGTGTTGTCCATTTGACCTGACAGACGTCCGGTCTGTTCGCTGATTCTAATATAATATGGCAAAGTAAGGGTGTTGTCCATTTGACCTGACAGACGTCCGGTCTGTTCGCTGATTCTAATATAATATGACAAAGTAAGGGTGTTGTCCATTTGACCTGACAGACGTCCGGTCTGTTCGCTGATTCTAATATAATATGACAAAGTAAGGGTGTTGTCCATTTGACCTGACAGACGTCCGGTCTGTTCGCTGATTCTAATATAATATGACAAAGTAAGGGTGTTGTCCATTTGACCTGACAGACGTCCGGTCTGTTCGCTGATTCTAATATAATATGACAAAGTAAGGGTGTTGTCCATTTGACCTGACAGACGTCCGGTCTGAATGGCAATCTTTCTGAATTGCCATCGGTTTGTTAATCTTTATACCAGTGTAGCTAATTACAAGATTTGCGAAATATTGTACTCAGGCTGAGGCAGAGCCAAGCCGACCAGAAATACTTTTCATAGTAGGTGTGGTGGATATGTTTATTATTATTATTATATGTCAGAATTCCTTTCTCTTCCACGTTCCTAACTTAGGTCTTTACTTTCAATCACGACCAGTCTTGGTTCGCAACTAAGTACAATATATCTATAGAGTGCGCATAAGATGTATAATTGACAGTCCTTATACAATCATTCTCAAAAGGTTGTCCAGATGAAAAGACTACAATACTATACAATAAAGTCATGTGATTCATTATGTTTTCAATTTCTGCGCGCGGAACTGCGAGTTGACATCAGCGCCATTCAGTTCTCACAATGCCGTGTACTTTTGCATCTCAATTTGAAATTCCACGCGAGTAAATTGAATACATAATAATGAATCACGTGACTATAATGTCAGTATTGTAGGCTTTTCATCTGGAAAACCTTTTTGAGAATGACTGTGTAATAGTGAAACCTAATCTAAATTATATTATATTTACATCACGAAACTAGACAAAGCTAAGCCTAGTGGTCTAATCCCACCTCTAAAGACGAAGTCCGAGGTAGGAATCTACGGACTCGGTGGCTTTTTAATTTATAATTACAGCTATATGACAGTCGACAAACTTCCCCCTGCCTATTATATGCCCCTGGTACGAAACCCTAACTTAACAAATTAGATAGTGTTTGGATGTTGAATGTCCATTGTATTCATCACGCTACAATATACAAGCCAATGCACATGATTTATTTAAGCTTACTGATACTGATTCCCTTATCCATTTGTTTACCAATATCTTATATATTATATTTTAGATAGGGGTATCACTTTATACTGGGATTAAGTTCCCTAATCCATTTGTTCACCAATATATTATATATTATATTTTAGATAGGGGTATCACTTTATACTGGGATTAAGTTCCCTAATCCATTTATTCACCAATATCTTATATATTATATTTTAGATAGGGGTATCACTTTGTACTGGGATTAAGTTCCCTAATCTATTTCTTTACCAATGTCTTATATATTATATTTTAGATAGCGGTATCACTTTATAATGGGATTAAGTTCCCTAATCCATTTGTTTACCAATATCTTATATACTATATTTTAGATAGGGGTATCACTTTATACTGGGATTAAGTTCCCTAATATATCCATTTCTTCACCAATATCTTATATAGGGTCATTCCACAGTATTATATCCCTTAAATCATTTGCTAGAAATCCAATAAATATCGTTGATTTCCAACATAAATACAAGGCAATATTCTGAAGTTTCATGACACTAAATAAATATATTAAAAGTCAAATAATAAGAACTGATGCCTAATCTGATGTCACTTTGTTTGCCTCAAATAACAAATTAATAAATTGCGTAATTATTCATCTTACTTTGTTTACATTGTCATCATAAGAAAGACATATTACAGTTGACATTATAGTTACCTAGAACACATCCGTACAGTTCCATCCTCATGACAGGCGACCAATGCCAACTCTTCATCAACACTCTGATGTACTTGGCTTCTATGGGTGGGTTGAAAATGTGCTTGACAGCGAGGTGTTTTTCCCTGTTGCCTTTGAAGATATTCCCACGGTCATATAAGGTTAAGGATTCTGGATTCCAACCGTAAGATACTGCGTACGTCTTAATCCACTGGTTAATGATGATTGGATGGCCTTTGGTGGCGATAGCTGTGACCTTCGTATCAGTCCCAAGGCGAATTTGAATCCATTGATCAGTTTCTACTGATCAAATTTTTCAAATGCTTGAAATCTGGCATTTGACGGGAAGTCAGCATCGGCCCCATTAGAGTAAGAGGAGGAAGTGATCTGGGAGTTAGCGATTTCCCCACTCTCCATTCCCAAGGGATCGTCACATCCAGAACTCTCCTTTAATGGAATTAAACTATATTTTCAATACAGGAATACAAATATCTGAATCTAAATCTAAATAGTAAGAGTCATTATTATACTACTATTACGTAATTTTACCTTATAAGGTCAAGAAAACTCGAAAAATATGGAGCCGTATTAGTATAGTTCGAAAGCCGTATTACCATTATGATAGTTCTAAAACCGGTTTCACTGCAAAGTTTTGAACATTTTGTGATGTCAAATCCATTGTCAATAAGAGTACAGACAATGGAAAACCGCTTGCGATTTCTTTTTTAAAACAACAAAGTCAAAAAATCATCCAAAAGCAAGGATAAAGTTTGAAAGAAAAACCGTTTCAAGCGTGCGCTGGCTCCGTGCGCGAGCGATTCGTCATTCTCTGTGTCTGTTATTGTAAAAGAGCGCGCGGACCTTGAAAGGTTTCGAAATAATTATTAGATAAATTTACTCAAAAACGGACAATTATGTTTTCGTTCAAAGTAGTATAATAAATAACTTATTTGGGGTTTTTCCCGTAATACGGGCTGATATTTTACTCGTTACTCGCATTTTTTCTCGTCCCTTCGGGACTCGGAAAAATACATTCGCAACTCGTAAAATATCAGCCCGTATTACGGGAAAAACCCCAAATAAGATATAATTATCTGTAAATATCGAGAATTTGAGTAGTTTGAAAGAAATATCAAAGGTTTGAAGAACGGCCGTTTTATCCAGGGCAATGTTCACCATACCTTTGTAATCATAACAAAGAAGAACATCAACATCGTCTGATAAATCTTCATCTTGGTTCTTTATCAAACAACTTTGAATAAAATCCACAAAGCCGTTTTGTGATAGTTTGTATATTATATTAGATATACAGTGCTGGCTAAAAACTCAGTGACGCTTTTGTACACTCGTTCACTTAAAGGAGCACTCTCACAGGTAATGCATTGCGCGCCGTGTTATTGTTTACATACGGGATACTACTTAGATTTGACAAGAACGCACGTGAAAAGTACACGTGAAAAGTTCGCCTTTCGAATTCCGATACGGATCAGCAATGGCAAGTCCGGAGTTCTCCAGAGAATCTCTTCCTTCTCGTGTGGTAAGTAGAAATCTGCCATTTTCGTATCATACGAAAATGGCGCTGAGGGATTCAAGGCGCGCAATGCATTATCTGTGAGAGTGCTCCTTTAACTATGCCAATCAATCGGTATTTCACGGTATTTCACGGTATCTTGATTTTCACTGAAACACCGTTAAACATAATGATAACTCCATAACAACTATAACAGCAAATATAACATTACAAAGGACCGTAGCCAGCCAATGTATGGCCTATACATTTCCTCGCCCGTTGAAATTCGAGAGGACATTTGTTCAGTGTAAGTATATATTTTCTGGCTTGCGGTTAATTCCTTGAAATCAAAACTGCTAAAATCCAATAAAATAATGGTAGAGTTACCTTAGTTTCAGTGTGCCTTCTTGTAGATTATTCTGTACCCGATACTATTTCACTGATATGTAAAGGGGAAAAAAACAGAGCAATTTACTAGACAAAGTAGTCCAGCTTAGTGTTGATAAATTGGCAAAACAAAGAGAATTATTGGCAGATATTTGAAGACATGTCAAGCAGGTTAAAGTTGTCCGGTAACCAGCTGTTGCAAGTAATTCATTATTCAATATGTGTATTCAAACTGTAGAGGCTTTTGATCCCTAAGGTTATGACCCGTGCTAAGGGTTACGTCTACGAGGTCATGGATTCCTTAATCTTCTTGTGAGAGCCAATGATTCTTTCTCTACGTTATCTCATATTTTAGCAAGTATTGCATGTTAGTTTTGAAGATTAAATATTCACGTATTACCCGTGAACATGATGTAATAATATAAAAGTACACTTGTTATAAATAGACGAACACAATTGTAAGAATTCAGAGACCAACTAACCTTCGTGTTAGACAGTGAATAAAGGTGTGGTGCGCAACAAATCAGTGCCAACCGTCAATTTACCAATCATAACTCTGTAGGGGAGGGGTAAGCAACAAGTTTGTCGACTGCCATATAGCTGTAATTTCAAATTATAAAACACGTCTTACCTGGAAAACATTTTCAATTCCATCGATACAAATAAGCTAAACTTTGTTGGTTTTCCCCTGCGTTCGTCAAAAGACAATCAATTGATTTTCCGCTGAGGATTAGGCAGAGGTTATTATTTGTTTTGTATCCTCCCCCACAGAGTTATGATTGGTAAATATAATTGATGTTATGCATGTTTTAAACAGGTGGAAGTCTATCGGTATAATGGGCTATAGTCACGGACTTCCATCAAAAGTCGTCATTTTTGACCATTTTGCAAGGGCTATAGTCCATCAAAAATCGTCATTTTGGGCTATTTTGGGGCGTTTTGCATGGACTATAACCCACTGAAAATGGCCATTGTGGACGATTTTTGACCATTTTGCAAAAATGCCCAATTTGACTGGACGAGCAGATAGATAGGTACAGTCAATGCCGGTGCCGATTGGTTTGTTTGTGTCTCTTATGCCCCATTAGCATCTCACAAAAATCCTTGTCAACATTAACAGTTAATTTTGCCGCTCAACAATTTGATTCAAAACTGATCAACACGTAAAACCGATCAACTTCAACATTCAAAATAAGTTGAACAGTAAAACAACCTGAAAATCAAAAGAATGTCGTATCCAATATCACCGAATAAATAACGTCGCTGCAAACTCAACGTTTGAAATCCGTGTCAAGATCAACAAACCCTCGAACATGTCAACAAACTTGATCAACAAATTGGGACTGAGCGCACTGATCTGACCGCGAGAGGCTGGGCAATCCATGATAGGAACGTTTCAGCGGATAATTCAGCTAGTTAATTGACTAATTTATTTTTAATCAGATAAGTTTCATCGCAATTATTTCATTAATAAAACAGGGGTTTACATTTTAGTGGGGTTCGCAACTGAAACTAACGTCTGTGATAACACCATAGTATTATTATAAGATTATTTATATGAAAACGGAAAAAGAAAAAGAACTGAAGAAATAAAACAACTAAATCGCAGAGAAAAAAAGTGCAAGAAAAATAGGTTAGAAGAAAAAAAGTCATGCCCAAACACCGAGAGTCGAACCCCGGGTCGCTCGTTTCCAAATCCCAGCACTTAACCATAGTCAAGAAATTTCCATAACAATAACCGCGCTACACGATAGACTACTAAATTGACACTCGAAAACAATCGGAAGTACAGATAGCTTGAAGTGGTAAGGGGCAGTCATTTAGGACTAGGATACGACTGTTCCCTCCCTCTTTGACTACTTCGCTGATTGTGTACTACCCGATAGCGCGGATGAGGCAGAAATCTTCGTCCTATACGTAACATACGGTGGCTCAGCATAAAGTCTGGGAGTATGGTCGATTTTTAGTGTTTTGCATACAATTTCCGAAGAAGCGCGGGGGTTCGAGTCCCGACCGGTTCGCTTATTTTTTTTTTTTTTTTTTTTGCTGTTTATCCTTTTAGAATTATTTTTCTTTGCACTTAAATTGATTATCTTTTATGTTTTGACAAAATCCGCTCAGTTTCAAAATGTAAATATTTTTCTACATGGATACGATATTCTTTTGAATTTTTAAAATATTGTTTTAATTACTTTACATACATATTTTTATTGTTATATATTTATCTATTGTAAAGTGCCATTGATCTATTATTGTAAATAGGGTGATAAGCAATAACATATTATGATTATGATTATGATTATGATTATGATTATGATTATGATTATGATTATGATTATGATTATGATTATGATTATGATGATTATGATTATGATTATGATTATGATTATGATTATGATTATATGATTACTATTCTTATTCATATTAAACTTATTATAGTTATTATTATTAAGTTGTAAACTTATTTTGAATGTTGAGGTTGATCGGTTTGTCATAATGTATTATCTGGCCTATAACCCACCAAATTAAAAATGACCATTTTGGACGATTTTTGACCATTTTGCATGGGTCCATCAAAAATCGTCATTTTCGGCCATTTTTGACCATTTTGGATATGGACTGAAAATATAAATCGTCATTTTGGGCCATTTTTGACCACTTTGCATGGGCTATCGGTTCATCCAAAATCGTCATTTTGAACCATTTTTGGGCATTTTGCATTGGCTATATAGTCCATCCAAAATCGTCATTTTGAACCATTTTTGGGCTTTTGCATTGGCTATAGTCCATCCAAAATCGTCATTTTGGGCCATTTTGGGCTATATTCCCTCCAAAATGACGATTATGGTTCAACATGACGATTTTTGATGGACGATAGCCAAGAAAAATTCCCAAAAATAGTTCAAAATCATGATTTTTGATGAACTATATCCCATGTAAAAAGCCCCCAAATGGCCGCCCAAAATGACGATTTTTGATGGACTATAGCCAAGAAAAATGCCCAAAAATATATCAAAATGACGATTTATTTATAATTTCTCGCTTCTTCGTACCAAGTGTTACGCGGTCATATGGGTTGACACTGCCCCTTTAAGGAATCCATGAACTCGTAGACGTAACCCTTATCACTGGCCACTACCTTAGGGATCAGAAATCTTTACAGTTTGAATACACATATTGAATAATGAATTACTTGCAACAGGTGGTTACTGGAAAACTTTAACCTGCTGGTCATGTCTTCAAATATCTGCCAATTCTCTTTGTTTTGCCAATTTATGAACAATAAACTGGACTAATTCACTTGTCTATAGTTAATTGCTATGACATTTTTCCCTTTACATATCAGTGAAATTTATATATAGAGAGGTTATTACACGGGTAGTTGTGTAATACGGCTGGATATTTTTACGAGTCGTGCCGTATTTTGACGAGCCGTAGGCGAGTCAAAATACGAACAAACGAGTAAAAATATCCAGCCGTATTACACAACTACCCGTGTCATAAATTGTTTACTATACGACAACAAAATGATTTGCGACCGGACAAAACAAGAAACAAACTGAGCGCGCGCGCAAAATTGACGTGTCTGAATTCTAAAAATTGTAATACGCTGTCATATTTGTACTCGTATTTGTACTGTAAGATTACAAGTTGTGTATAAATATCGGGTACATAAGAATCTACAAGAAGGGACACTGAAACTAAGGTAACTCTACAAGAAGGGACACTGAAACTAAGGTAAATCTACCATTATTTTATTGGATTGTAGCTTTTGGTTTCAAGGAATTAGGCGCCAGAATGTTTCCCCCCGCCAACCAGAAAAGATATACTTTGTAACAAATGTCCTCTCGAATTTTAACGGGCGAGGAGATGCATAGGCCATACATTGGTTGTCTACGGTCCTTTGTAATGTAATTTGTGCTGTTATTGTCATGGAGTTATAATGGGAGGTTTTACGTGTGGCGTAGTGGCCGTCAAGATCTACAAAATGTTCGCGGAGCCTAACTTTCAAAGTCTGTTAGTTTTTCTTCAAGCAACTAGATGACATTTGTTTGTGTTCGTATACTTATAGCCGTTGTAATTAGATTTTATGCATTTAGCCCTGAAGATGGGCGCTTAGCCCGCAAGCTTGGCAGTTTTGTAATAAAACTCAGGTTGAAGATACAAAAAGTTTTGTCATAGTTGACATTTGAGTGTTTGTTTATAAGTAACTTATATTTGACAGATATCAGTTAGACTTCACCGGCTAAAATTGAATTTTTGAGCACGGTAAAATGACGGTTTGACGGCCACTCGTGATATATTTTGACGTCAGAAGAAGATTCCATAAAACCTCCCATACGTTTAACGGTGTTTCAAGTGATATTTATAAAACGAGAGGCATTTTCACGGGTATACGTAGTACGTGAATATTTTAATCTTCAAACTGACTAAGCGAATCAAAAACTAACATACAAGGAACTGAAGACAAAATGTATTTTCTCAAGAAAGTTAGATATGTCTAATATCAGCATTACTTGAGTATTAATTTTTGCAAATATTTCTTAGATATCAAGATAATTTACGTTCAATATGGAATATCATCCGCCATTTTGCCGTTTTACCGTCGGCTCAGATCTTTTTTTTTGTGACGTCGTTTATGGGGAATATTAAAATCCGTTCACATCATTCTCTCGGGTGCAAGAAAATACAATGTACTTATAATTAATCTACATTGTGATTGCACTTTCCCTTGGGATAGGTGACGTCTATATTATGGGGAATAATTACTGAAGTGAGCCGCGCTCAATTCAGCGGTAATCCATGTCTTTTTACAATTGAAACTCAAGTTTCTTCTCCATACATTAAAAATAAAAACAATTGGAAATTCGTTTAGAAAATGTTTGTTCGCAACATTCTCTTTGTTTTTATTTAAATATACATTTAGGCTTCAGTTCTCCTTAAGGAATCAATGGACTCGTAGACGTAACCCTCATCACTGGTCTTAACCTTAGGGATCAGAAGCCTCTACAGTTTGAATACACATATTGAATAATGAATTACTTGCAACAGGTGGTTACCGGAAAACTTTAACCTGCTTGTCATGTCTTCAAATATCTGCCAATTCTCTTTGTTTTGCCAATTTATCAACAATAAACTGGACTAATTCAGTTGTCTAGTAAATTGCTCTGTTTTTCCCCCCTTTACATATCAGTGAAATAGTACTCGGGTACAGAAGAATCTACAACAAGGGACACTGGAACTAAGGTAACTCTACCATTATTTTTTTGCATTTTAGCTTTTGGTTTCAAGGAATTGAGCCACAATATATATACGCACAGGCAGCCCAAGCTGTGATCTTGTGAATACTGATTGTAGAGAATGTACAAATGTATGTAGAATTACTAAATAACGTACAATGGCACTTGGACTGAAAATTCACCACAGTGTTGATAATTTACTGCTTTATTGCCCTGATGTGTTAGTTTTGCGTTTTAGGCCGTTTTTATTTTTGTTCTCCCTTACCCTGTAAAGGAAGATAAGACTGGCAACTACGAACGCCTAATCTTGGCTACGGCGATCTTCGAGGCCTCGGAAAACCTAGAAAAATTCGAAATGTTCGCAATTTGTTCACATAATCCCTTTCTCACATTCCCCTAGCACATATCCAATCGGTTCATCACTGACCTACTCGCTTTTAAAATCGTGAAATAAACGCATTTCGAGGTCAACCGACCTTGCTTGTGACGAGCCGTGGCACCAACAGCTTCACATTGTATCGTGTTCGGTTTCAACGAACTTTCGTCGGAACACGTGCCGAACCAGCGATGATAAAGTCGGCTGATTCCGGAGATCGGCCCATTGTGGTCAACCTCGTACGTTCGGCACGTGTTCCGAAGAAAGTTCCTTTAATCCGAATACGATACAATGTGAAGCTGTTGGTGCTACGGCTCGTCACAAGCAAGGTTGACCTCGAAATGCGTTTATTTCACGATTTTAAAAGCGAGTAGGTCAGTGATGAACCGATTGGATGTGTGCTAGGGGAATGTGAGAAAGGGATTATGTGAAAAAATTGCGGACATTTCGAATTATTCTAGGTTTTCCGAGGCCTCGAAAATCGCCGTAGCCAAGATTAGGCGTTCGTAGTTGCCAGCCTTCTCTTCCTTTACAGGGTAAGGGAGAAAAAAAACACACCAGGGCAACAAAGCAGTAAATTATCAACACTGTGGTGAATTAAAGATATACTTTTGTCTCTGACTTTAGCTTTTTTATTCAGACGTTTCGACTGTAAATCAACAGTCTTCATCAGTTGGATAGTAAGAAACTGCGCGCGGATATATTTAATTTCAAAAAATACTACGAGAGCGCGTGCTCGTGCCAGTGTTCAGTTCTATCGCGTGGGGCCCGTTTCTCGAAAGCCCCGAAAGCTTATCGGGCCCGAAAAGTGTTTCTTTAAAAATCTATATCTTCAAAACGAAGTAGTTTACAGACATGAAACTTTGCATGAAGGGAAAGTTTGTTCATATTAAAAACATGTCAAAAGAACAGCATTGTAGAGTAAGTGTCTCAGATTTCTGGGATGTCTTTTCGTGCCCGTAAAGTTATCGGGTCTTTCGAGAAACGGGCCCCTGGGAATGCTAATGCAGTCATTTCCAGCGTTGCGATCGTGCGCCGAGTACCACGCTTCCAAGAAAAGCCTCCTGTGATAATTACTTTCGCTCGCCACGATTTCAGTGTTGTTAAAGTCAAAAGTGTGGCCTGTGTTGTTAGCATGTTGTGCGATCTTTGAATTGCTGTAATTATGAGAAATGGCTCTCTTGTGTTCCGTAGTTCTCGTCTTCAGAGATCGTTCAGTCTGACCATAGTATACAAAATCACAATCGTCACATTTGATCTTGTATACTATGCCAGTTCTTGAACTCTTGTCTTGTGGGTCTTTTGGACGTGGGAACACATTGGCAAGCTTTTTCATGGGAGGATGAGCATCCCGGATGTTATGTTGCTTCAAGACCCGTTGCACTCTTTCGGAGAATCCTTTGACATACGGAAGGACCACTGTTGCTGTTTCATTGTCCCTGTTATCACTTGAATTGTGATATTGTCCAAGAACACTAGATCATCTAGTGTTCTTTCACATGTCCTTATGATTCCAGGAGGATAGTTATTCTCATCGTCCCATGAAAAAGCTTGCCAATGTGTTCTCACGTCCAAAAGACCCACAAGACAAGAGTTCAAGAACTGGCATAGTATACAAGATTAAATGTGACGATTGTGATTTTGTATACTATGGTCAGACTGAACGATCTCTGAAGACGAGAACTACGGAACACAAGAGAGCCATTTCTCATAATTACAGCAATTCAAAGATCGCACAACATGCTAACAACACAGGCCACACTTTTGACTTTAACAACACTGAAATCGTGGCGAGCGAAAGTAATTATCACAGGAGGCTTTTCTTGGAAGCGTGGTACTCGGCGCACGATCGCAACGCTGGAAATGACTACATTAGCATTCCAGATATTTACCGCGCGACAGAAATGAACACTGGCACGAGCACGCGCTCTCGTAGTATTTTTTGAAATATATCCGCGCGCAGTTTCTTACTATCCAACTGATGAAGACTGTTGATTTACAGTCGAAACGTCTGAATAAAAAAGCTAAAGTCAGAGACAAAAGTATATCTTTAATTTAAAACATGAATCCTGACTGCAATTTCAACATTTTTAAAAACTGTGGTGAATGTTCAGTCCTTTATTATTCAGTACGTTATTTTGTAATTCTACATACATTTGTACATTCTCTACAATCAGTATTCACAAGATCACAGCTTGGGCTGCCTGTGATAAACGTCACAGCAAATGTCCTCTCGAATTTCAACGGGCGAGGAAATGCATAAGCCATACATTGGCTGGCTACGGTCCTTTGTAATGTTATATTTGCTGTTATAGTTGTTATTGAGTTATTATTACGTTTAACGGTGTTTCAATAAAAATCAAGACACCGTTAAATACCGAATGATTGACATAGTTAAGTGAACGAGTGTACAAAAAGCGTGACTGAGTTTTTAGCCAGTACTGTATGTATATCTAATATAATATACAAACTATCACAAAACGGCTTTTGGGATTTTATTCAAAGTTGTTTGATAAAGAACCAAGATGAAGATTTATCAGACGATGTTCCTGTTTGTCTTCGTTATGGTTACAAAGGTATGGTGAACATTTCACTTGATTAAACGGCCGTACTTCACTGAACCTTTGACATTTCTTTCAAATACTCTAATTTTCGATATTTACAGATAATGACTCTTACTATTTAGATTTAGATTCAGATATTTGTGTATTTTAAATATAGTTTATTGCCATTAAAGGGGAGTTATGGATGTGACGATCCATTGGGAATGAAGAGTGGGGAAATCGGTAAGTCCCAGATCACAGCCTCCTCTGACTATGTCAAAGGTTTCGACGTCCTGACTTATGCCAGACTTGATATGCAACCAAGCAAAACTACTCAATGGATTCAAATTGACTTTGTGGGTGCAAAGAAGATCACTGCTATCGCCACCCAAGGTCATCCAGCCGGTGACCAGTGGATTAAGACGTACCAGATCTTAAGTGGCAATGACCCGAATTCCTTAACCTTGTATGACAATGGGAAGATCTTCACAGGCAACACGGATAGCAACACCGTTGTCAAGCACATTATCAACCCACCCATAGTAGGCAGGTACATCAGAGTGTTGATGAAGAGTTGGCAGACATGGCCTATCATAAGGATGGAACTGTACGGATGTGTTCCAGGTAACTATAATATATGTCAACTGAAATATGTCTTTCTTATGATGAAAATGTAATCAAAGTAAGGTGAATAATTGATTAAATAAGTAAATAATTGAATATGTGATTCCACTTGAGTTTTGAACATTTTATGACGTCAAGAGTGTGTTAATAAGAGTACAGACAACGAACAATAATAAGAGTAATAATAATAATACTTTACTTTAACGAATTACGACAAGAGGGAACTTTTAAAATCCTCGTATAAAGTCGTGCACTATCTAAAATATAATATATAAGATATTGGTGAACAAATGAATTAGGGAACTTAATCCCAGTATAAAGTCGTGCACTATCTAAAATATAATATATAAGATATTGCTGAACAAATGAATTAGGGAACTTAATCCCAGTATAAAGTGATACCCCTATCTAAAATATAATATATAAGATATTGGTGAACAAATGAATTAGGGAACTTAATCCTCGTATAAAGTGATACCCCTATCTAAAATATAATATATAATATATTGGTAAACAAATGTATTATAGGGAACTTAATCCCAGTATAAAGTGATACCCCTATCTAAAATATAATATATAAGATATTGGTAAACAAATGGATTAGGGAACGTAATCCCAATATAAAGTGATACCCTTATCTAAAATATAATATATAAGATATTGGTGAACAAATGAATTATAGGGAACTTAATCCCAGTATAAAGTGATACCCCTATCTAAAATATAATATATAAGATATTGGTGAACAAATGGATTATAGGGAACTTAATCCCAGTATAAAGTGATACCCCTATCTAAAATATAATATATAAGATATTGGTGAACAAATGGATTATAGGGAACTTAATCCCAGTATAAAGTGATACCCCTATCTAAAATATAAGATATAAGATATTGGTGAACAAATGGATTATAGGGAACTTGATCCCAGTATAAAGTGATACCCTTATCTGAAATATAATATATAAGATATTGGTGAACAAATGGATTATAGGGAACTTAATCCCAGTATAAAGTGATACCCCTATCTAAAATATAACATATAAGATATTGGTGAACAAATGAATTATAGGGAACTTAATCCCAGTATAAAGTGATACCCCTATCTAAAATATAATATATAAGATATTGGTGAACAAATGGATTATAGGGAAAAACTTGATCCCAGTATAAAGTGATACCCTTATCTGAAATATAATATATAAGATATTGGTGAACAAATGGATTAGGGAACTTAATCCCAGTATAAAGTGATACCCCTATCTAAAATATAATATATAAGATATTGGTGAACAAATGGATTATAGGGAACTTAATCCCAGTATAAAGTGATACCCCTATCTAAAATATAATATATTATATATTGGTGAACAAATGGATTAGGGAAATTAATCCCAGTATAAAGTGATACCCCTATCTAAAATATAATATATAAGATATTGGTGAACAAATGAATTAGGGAATTTGATCCCAGTATAAAGTGATACCCTTATCTAAAATATAATATATAAGATATCATTTTATTTTTCATTATTATTTTTATTGGATATAGGTTAATAGCGCCATGAGCAAATATTGAATATGACGCTTTATAAATATAGTTTATTATTATTATTATTATATTGGTGAACAAATGGATTAAAGGGAACTTAATCCCAGTATAAAGTGATAGACCTATCTAAAATATAAAATATAATATATTATATTGGTGAACAAATGGATTAGGGAACTTAATCCAAGTATAAAGTGATACCCCTATCTAAAATATAATATATTATATATTGGTGAACAAATGGATTAGGGAAATTAATCCCAGTATAAAGTGATACCCCTATCTAAAATATAATATATAAGATATTGGTGAACAAATGGATTAGGGAACTTAATCCCAGTATAAAGTGATATCCCTGTCTAAAATATAAGATATAAGATATTGGTGAACAAATGGATTATAGGGAACTTAATCCCAGTATAAAGTGATACACCTATCTAAAATATAATATATTATATATTGGTGAACAAATGGATTAGGGAACTTAATCCCAGTATAAAGTGATACCCCTATCTAAAATATAAAATATATTATATTATATTGGTGAACAAATGGATTAGGGAACTTAATCCCAGTATAAAGTGATAACCCTATCTAAAATATAATATATATTATATATTGGTGAACAAATGGATTAGGGAAATTAATCCCAGTATAAAGTGATACCCCTATCTAAAATATAATATATAAGATATTGGTGAACAAATGGATTAGGGAACTTAATCCCAGTATAAAGTGATACCCCTGTCTAAAATATAAGATATAAGATATTGGTGAACAAATGGATTATAGGGAACTTAATCCCAGTATAAAGTGATACACCTATCTAAAAATAATATATTATATATTGGTGAACAAATGGATTAGGGAACTTAATCCCAGTATAAAGTGATACCCCTATCTAAAATATAAAATATATTATATTATATTGGTGAACAAATGGATTAGGGAACTTAATCCCAGTATAAAGTGATACCCCTATCTAAAATATAATATATTATATATTGGTGAACAAATGGATTAGGGAAATTAATCCCAGTATAAAGTGATACCCCTATCTAAAATATAATATATAAGATATTGGTGAACAAATGGATTAGGGAACTTAATCCCAGTATAAAGTGATACCCCTGTCTAAAATATAAGATATAAGATATTGGTGAACAAATGGATTATAGGGAACTTAATCCCAGTATAAAGTGATACCCCTATCTAAAATATAATATATTATATATTGGTGAACAAATGGATTAGGGAACTTAATCCCAGTATAAAGTGATACCCCTATCTAAAATATAAAATATAAAATATTATATTGGTGAACAAATGGATTAGGGAAATTAATCCCAGTATAAATTGATACCCCTATCTAAAATATAATAGATTATATATTATATTGGTGAACAAATGGATTAGGGAACTTAATCCCAGTATAAAGTGATACCCCTATCTAAAATATAATATATTATATATTGGTGAACAAATGGATTAGGGAACTTAATCCCAGTATAAAGTGATACCCCTATCAAAAATATAATATATAAGATATTGGTGAACAAATGGATTAGGGAACTTAATCCCAGTATAAAGTGATACCCCTATCTAAAATATAATATATAAGATATTGGTGAACAAATGGATTATAGGGAACTTAATCCCAGTATAAAGTGATACCCCTATCTAAAATATAATATATTATATATTGGTGAACAAATGGATTAGGGAAATTAATCCCAGTATAAAGTGATACCCCTATCTAAAATATAATATATAAGATATTGGTGAACAAATGAATTAGGGAATTTGATCCCAGTATAAAGTGATACCCTTATCTAAAATATAATATATAAGATATCATTTTATTTTTCATTATTATTTTTATTGGATATAGGTTAATAGCGCCATGAGCAAATATTGAATATGACGCTTTATAAAATATAGTTTATTATTATTATTATTATATTGGTGAACAAATGGATTAAAGGGAACTTAATCCCAGTATAAAGTGATAGACCTATCTAAAATATAAAATATAATATATTATATTGGTGAACAAATGGATTAGGGAACTTAATCCAAGTATAAAGTGATACCCCTATCTAAAATATATATATATTATATATTGGTGAACAAATGGATTAGGGAAATTAATCCCAGTATAAAGTGATACCCCTATCTAAAATATAATATATAAGATATTGGTGAACAAATGGATTAGGGAACTTAATCCCAGTATAAAGTGATATCCCTGTCTAAAATATAATATATTATATATTGGTGAACAAATGGATTAGGGAACTTAATCCCAGTATAAAGTGATACCCCTATCTAAAATATAAAATATATTATATTATATTGGTGAACAAATGGATTAGGGAACTTAATCCCAGTATAAAGTGATACCCCTATCTAAAATATAATATATTATATATTGGTGAACAAATGGATTAGGGAAATTAATCCCAGTATAAAGTGATACCCCTATCTAAAATATAATATATAAGATATTGGTGAACAAATGGATTAGGGAACTTAATCCCAGTATAAAGTGATACCCCTGTCTAAAATATAAGATATAAGATATTGGTGAACAAATGGATTATAGGGAACTTAATCCCAGTATAAAGTGATACCCCTATCTAAAATATAATATATTATATATTGGTGAACAAATGGATTAGGGAACTTAATCCCAGTATAAAGTGATACCCCTATCTAAAATATAAAATATAAAATATTATATTGGTGAACAAATGGATTAGGGAAATTAATCCCAGTATAAATTGATACCCCTATCTAAAATATAATAGATTATATATTATATTGGTGAACAAATGGATTAGGGAACTTAATCCCAGTATAAAGTGATACCCCTATCTAAAATATAATATATTATATATTGGTGAACAAATGGATTAGGGAACTTAATCCCAGTATAAAGTGATACCCCTATCAAAAATATAATATATAAGATATTGGTGAACAAATGGATTAGGGAACTTAATCCCAGTATAAAGTGATACCTCTATCTAAAATATAAGATATAAGATATTGGTGAACAAATGGATTATAGGGAACTTAATCCCAGTATAAAGTGATACCCCTATCTAAAATATATAATATATTATATATTATATATTGGTGAACAAATGGATTAGGGAAATTAATCCCAGTATAAAGTGATACCCCTATCTAAAATATAATATATAAGATATTGGTGAACAAATGGATTAGGGAACTTAATCCCAGTATAAAGTGATACCCCTATCTAAAATATAAGATATAAGATATTGGTGAACAAATGGATTATAGGGAACTTAATGCCAGTAAAAAGTGATACCCCTATCTAAAATATAATATATAAGATATTGGTGAACAAATGGATTAGGGAAAGTAATCCCAGTATAAAGTGATACCCCTATCTAAAATATAACATATAAGATATTTTTGAAGAAATGGATTATAGGGAACTTAATCCCAGTAAAAAGTGATACCCCTATCTAAAATATAATATATAAGATATTGGTGAACAAATGGATTAGGGAACTTAATCCCAGTATAAAATGATACCCCTGTCTGACATATAATATATAATATATTGGTGAACAAATGGATTAGAGAACTTAAACCCAGTATAAAGTGATACCCCTATCTAAAATAAAATATATAAGATATTGGTGAACAAATGGATTAGAGAACATAATCCCAGTATAAAGTCGCGCCCCTATCTAAAATATAATATACAAGGTCTTAGTTTCTCGCAATACCATTCTCTCCCGACAAACGATTCCATAATAAGTGTATATGTAATATGATTGATTCATTGATTGATTAAATTATTCGTGTCTCTGTATGTATTTTTTTATAATAGTAGAATGCAGACGACCATTGGGAATGGAGAGTGGTGAAATTAAAGATTCTCAGATAACGTCTACCTCCAATTGGCTACAATCAGGCCCCCCACAGAATGCCAGGCTTAATGGGAAATCAGCATGGGTGCATAAACGAGATAGGTATTCTAAGACTGGGATGCTGATTATAATAGACCTTGGTTCTGTCAAGGAGGTAACAGCTATCGCCACACAAGGGCACCCAGACAAAGACCAGTGGGTTACAAAATACAGAATCTTGTACGGAGCTATCGCAGGTGAAATGGTTGAATATGGCGGTAAAAATAAAGTATTTCAAGGAAACACAGATCGAAACTCAGTGGTCAAGCACGATCTAATCTCCCCGTTAATAGCAAGACGTATAATTGTTATTATTAGAAGTTGGAATCATAATTGGCACACGATCAAGTCGCCTGCCTTGAGGATGGAACTATATGGATGTTCAGGTACCTACCTATACGTTTACCAGTATCCCATGAATAATAGCCTCCATCTCCTATATAGTCTATATTAGCTATATGGATGTTCTGGTACCTATACTTTTACCAGTAACCCATGAATCAAGCCTCCTTCTCCTATATTGTCTATATTAGCTATATGGATGTTCAGGTACCCATACTTTAACAAGTAGCCCATGAATAGTAGCCTCCGCCATCTCCTATATTGTCTATATTACCTACAATATTAGCGATAAGGATGTTCTGGTACCTATACTTTTACCAGTAACCCATGAATATTAGCCTCCATCTCCTATATTGTCCATATTAGCTATATGGATGTTCAGGTACCAATATTTTTACCAGTAACCCATGAATAGTAGCCTCCATCTCCTATATTGTCTACATTAGCTATATGGATGTTCTGGTAGCTATACTTTTACCATTAACCCATGAAAAGTAGCCCCCATCTGTCTATATTAGCTATATGGATGTATAGGTACCTATACTTTTACCAGTAACCCATGAATAGTAGCCTCCATCTCCTATATTGTCTATAATATAGCTATATGGATGTTCAGGCACCAATACTTTTACCAGTAAGCCATGAATAGTAGCCTCCATCTCCTACATTTTCTATATTAGCTACATGTATGTTCAGGTACCAATACTTTTACCAGTAACCCATGAATAGTAGCCTCCATCTCCTACATTTTCTATATTAGCTATATGGATGTTCTGGTACCAATACTTTTACCAGTAACCCATGAATAGTAGCCTCCATCTCCTACATTTTCTATATTAGCTACATGTATGTTCAGGTACCAATACTTTTACCAGTAACCCATGAATAGTAGCCTGCTTCTCCTATATTGTCTATATTAGCTATGTGGATGTTCTGGTACCTATACTTTTACCAGTAACCTATGAAAAGTAGCCCCCATCTGTCTATATTAGCTATATGGATGTATAGGTACCTATACTTTTACCAGTATAACCCATGAATAGTAGCCTCCATCTCATATATTGTCTATAATATAGCTATATGGATGTTCAGGTACCAATACTTTTACCAGTAACCCATGAATAGTAGCCTGCTTCTCCTATATTGTCTATATTAGCTATGTGGATGTTCTGGTACCTATACTTTTACCAGTAACCCATGAATAATAGCCTTCATCTCCTATATTGTCTATATTAGCTATGTGGATGTTCTGGTACCTATACTTCTACCAGTAACCCATGAATAGTAGCCTCCATCTCCTACATTTTCTATATTAGCTATGTGGATGTTCAGGTACCAATACTTTTACCAATAACCCATGAATAGTAGCCTCCATCTCCTATATTGTCTACATTAGCTATATGGATGTTCTGGTACCTATACGTTTACCAGTAACCCATGAATAGTAGCCTGCTTCTCCTATATTGTCTATATTAGCTATATGGATGTTCTGGTACCTATACTTCTAGCAGTAACACATGCATGATTAGTAGCCTCCATCTCCTACATTTTCTAGTTAGCTATATGGATGTTCAGGTACCTATACTTTTACCAGTAACCCATGACTAGTAGCCTCCATCTCCTACATTTTCTATATTAGCTAATATATTATATGGATGTTCAGGTACCAATACTTTTACCAGTAACCCATGAATAGTAGCCTGCTTCTCCTATATTGTCTATATTAGCTATGTGGATGTTCTGGTACCTATACTTTTACCAGTAACCCATGAATAATAGCCTTCATCTCCTATATTGTCTATATTAGCTATGTGGATGTTCTGGTACCTATACTTCTACCAGTAACCCATGAATAGTAGCCTCCATCTCCTACATTTTCTATATTAGCTATGTGGATGTTCAGGTACCAATACTTTTACCAATAACCCATGAATAGTAGCCTCCATCTCCTATATTGTCTACATTAGCTATATGGATGTTCTGGTACCTATACGTTTACCAGTAACCCATGAATAGTAGCCTGCTTCTCCTATATTGTCTATATTAGCTATATGGATGTTCTGGTACCTATACTTCTAGCAGTAACACATGCATGATTAGTAGCCTCCATCTCCTACATTTTCTAGTTAGCTATATGGATGTTCAGGTACCTATACTTTTACCAGTAACCCATGACTAGTAGCCTCCATCTCCTACATTTTCTATATTAGCTAATATATTATATGGATGTTCAGGTACCAATACTTTTACCAGTAACCCATGAATAGTAGCCTCCATCTCCTATATTGTCCACATTAGCTATATGGATGTTCTGGTATACCTATACTTTTACCAGTAACCCATGAAAAGTAGCCCCCATCTGTCTATATTAGCTATATGGATGTATAGGTACCTATACTTTTACCAGTAACCCATGAATAGTAGCCTCCGTCTCATATATTGTCTATAATATAGCTATATGGATGTTCAGGTACCAATACTTTTACCAGTAATATAATAATATAATCAACTATATTTATAAAGCGTCATATTCAGTAACCCATGAATAGTAGCCTGCTTCTCCTATATTGTCTATATTAGCTATGTGGATGTTCTGGTACCTATATTTTACCAGTAACCCATGAATAATAGCCTTCATCTCCTATATTGTCTATATTAGCTATATGGATGTTCTGGTACCTATACTTCTACCAGTAACCCATGAATAGTAGCCTCCATCTCCTACATTTTCTATATTAGCTATGTGGATGTTCAGGTACCAATACTTTTACCAATAACCCATGAATAGTAGCCTCCATCTCCTATATTGTCTACATTAGCTATATGAATGTTCTGGTACCTATACGTTTACCATGAGTAACCCATGAATAGTAGCCTCCATCTCCTATATTGTCTATAATATAGCTATATGGATGTTCAGGTACCAATACTTTTACCAGTAAGCCATGAAAAGTAGCCCCTATCTGCCTATATTAGCTATATGGATGTATAGGTACCTATACTTTTACCAGTAACCCATGAATAGTAGCCTGCTTCTCCTTTATTGTCTATATTAGCTATATGGATGTTCTGGTACCTATACTTTTATCAGTAATCCATGAATAATAGCCTTCATCTCCTATATTATCTATATTAGCTATATGGATGTTCTGGTACCTATACTTTTACCAGTAACCCATGAATAGTAGCCTGCTTCTCCTATATTGTCTATATTAGCTATATGGATGTTCTGGTACCTATACTTCTACCAGTAACCCATGAATAGTAGCCTCCATCTCCTACATTTTCTATATTAGCTATATGGATGTTCAGGTATCAATACTTTTACCAGTAACCCATGAATAATAGCCTTCATCTCCTATTCTCACTGCATAATTAATTAGCTCGTCAGTATAAATCCCCATCCCGCCTTAAATTAAGTCGTCACTTCAACAGTATTCCGGGACGGCAGCAATATATTTGCCTTTTTCGTGTTGAGCCGCTACCAGCATAGCCTGATTTTCAGACGGCAGGGGGTCATCCGTTTCCTCCTTCTCCCCTCTCCCGTCTGATTACCTTCACCAGAGATCGTGTTCTTGGTATTGTTCGATTTCGACCAATCACAGAGAGGCTTTCATTTTTGAAGAAGTGAGGAATGCAAGGAATGCTCAGGAATGCTGGTATTTCAATCCAACATGGCGGACACAGGCGAAACTGAAGCGCTCACTGCAGCGATAAAACTAGCCTGTAAAAAAATTAAAGTACCAGATCTGTTCCCAGAACAAAGAAATGCACTCTCTGCATTCATTACTGGTAAAGATGTGCTGTTAAATCTGCCGACAGGATATGGAAAGTCATTGGTGTTCCAGATTGCACCTGAAGTTCGTGCTGAACTTGAGAATTTCAAGGGAAACAACAATTCACGGCCGATTGTGGTCGTAATCTGTCCGTTGATAAGTCTAATGGAAGATCAGGAGGCTTATTTAAAGAACATTGGAATCCGTTCGGGTTCAATTGGCGAAGATGAAGCAAGAAACAAGCAGATTGAGCAGGGACAGTGTAGTATTGTGTTCACATCTCCAGAATCACTTCTCGGAAACCAAAGATGGCGGAACATGTTGGCTTCTCCAGTATACCAGCAAAACTTAATTGGCATTGCTGTCGACGAGGCTCATTGTATCAGTCATTGGTAAGTGTAATCCTGCAGTGTAAGACAATATCAAACCGTTGAATTACATCCTTTTTATAGAGTTAGACGTTAACTGTTTCATTTGCCAAAGGATTTAAGTTTTTGTCATATAAATCACGCTTTTGTGAAACTCCCAAATACAGTGAGCTTTTAATATACAAACACGTATATCAGAACCTGAACCTCTCTTATCACAGGGGCACTTCAAAGAATCAAAAAGCTGTAGCTTTAGTTTTATAATCTTGGTGAACTGAGATCACTGGTATCCAGAGATGTGTCATTCATGGCGATAACAGCAACAGCCACCAAAATGACAAAGAAAACTATCATCTCGGTGCTTAGATTTGCCAAAGAATATGTGGAGATTGCAAATTCCCCCAACAAGGAAAACATATCTTATTCTGTTCAATACATGGATAAGCAAGCTCCTATTGAGGACTACTTTATTTGGTTGGTAAAATAGTTGCAAGATAAAAAAGACAGAGAGAACCATTATATATTGCCAGACTATTAAGCAATGCTCCAACTTGTATTCTATATTTATCAAAGAACTTGGAGCAGATGTGTTTGTTAACAGTACTGTAAATCCAAGAGATCGCAAAGTAGAAATGCTTCATGCCCTCTCCTCAAAGGAAAACAAGAAGGTTATTTTGGAAGATATGAGCAATGGCAATGGTTCCATCAAAATATTGATATGCACAATAGCTTTTGGAATGGGAGTAAATTGCCGAGCTGTTCGTAGGATAATTCATTTCGGGCCATCAAAGTCAATAGAGTCATATGTTCAGGAAAGTGGACGAGCTGGCAGAGATGGGCAACCTAGTAAGGCACTGTTGTTGTACCAGTCTCTCCTCTTGCTACATGTTGACAAAGAAATGAAAGACTATGTTCGTGGAAAATATACATGTAGGCGGAAGTTCTTAATGAGTTATTTTGATGATGAGTGTGCCTCTGTTGACAAGGAACATATTTGCTGTGATCAATGCTGTCCTGATGAAGATTTGTATATCCAGATTACACAACAACCTACCACTCAATCAATACGATTTGTTTCTAATGATGACAGGAAGTTATTAAAGAGCAAAATGGTCACGTTCAGAAATAATGCAGTTATGCTGCTTATAAGCAAGGCTCCAAAAGGAAATGTTCCTGTCTTATCACCTCCTGATTTACTGATTGGTTTCTCTGACACTCAGATTAACCAAGTGTTGGATAATTCAGACAAAATATCAAGTATTGCAGATGTAAAGAAGTACGTCGAAATATGGAAAAAAAGTCATGCATGTACTGTACTTGACATCTTGAATGATGTATTTAATGATATTGATGATGAAGAGCTTGCATCTATTGATCAAGAAGACCATGAAGAAGATCTAGATGATACCTGGAATGATTTTGTAACTGATGAGGAACTTTTGTTAGTAGACTGGGAGGATTTATCCTCTAGTCATGTCATTCCTGAGGATTCAAGTTATTTTGAATATGAAAGTATGGACTTAGATATTAGCATGGTTGGGACTATTCCTGAGGTTGTTTGCTCTCTAATTGATAAAGTGCACATTGAGTGAGAATAATGCAAAGTACATTATATCTAGTTGTCTTTATATTTATAGTTAGACTCATCAATAATATTGTTAAAGTCTTCAATGGTGAAATGTCTGAATTTAAACCTAAAACTACAATTTAGCATGAAGAAGTCCTATAATATAGGAATAGTTCATTAATTTATTTGCTGTATATCCACACACGTTTTTTTAACTCAACAGTGAGAAACTGATACCAAATGCAAATACATGTACATTAAAGTTCTGCAATTTTCTCATTTGGGACCGAAAACAATTCTAATCAAGGTCACCAAATAGTATATAGACTATATATATACTGTTACCAGCCTTGACTAAAAAAGAGATAAACAATATGGTACATATAATATTATTTTTACAATGTAGATGCATTGGAAACTATCTAGCCTTTCTTGCAAGATCAATGTTTGCCTTGTGTTTGTTTATCCATTTGAATAATCCTGATACATCCAGGCTAGTCAGTGGATCTCTCTGAAAGCCATTAAAACATGTGTATCTCCGACCAGGTGTTTTGACGAGTACTGACTCCTCCATTAGAGTATTGACTACAGTCTTTAAGTCTTTACTGTAGTCAGCTGAGATATGTTTGCCAGATTTGCTTCTAACAAAGCAGTCCTTGTCTAAGTTAGTTAGTATTTGTTTGGTGACTTTCTGAGCTCTGGAAATTCTTGTTACTGCGTGAGGTGTTACATTGGCACCCAAGGTTTTGATAGATTGCTTCAAGTAATTGTTATCATGTTCTAAGTCAAGATCCAGGGCAACATTTGTTCCAAGACCACCTTTATTATTTACGGTTCGGTTCCACACTAGTTTATGTGCTTGATCAGGAGGGAGTAAGGATTTTACCTGGAAAAGTAAATATAGAGCTTCCAAAGCATATTTGGTTGTTGACTTGTTTGCTTTGAAATGTAGTAATATAAGTTTCCAACACCTCAAAGTCCTTTCCCCATCACCTTCTGAAGTAGCATCAATAAAGTTCATGAATAGCAGTCCTTGATTGAGTATTGAACAATTATAATTAAATACATCATCATCTTTGCTATCACTAGTGCATGATGTCTTGGGGGCCTTTGTTGATACAGACACTGTGGGTTCTGGAACAACTGGTGGGGGATCATGAGTCATCTCATGGTCTCTGCGCCTCTTACCATCAAATGCAAAGGTTTTTTCACACCCCTGACTTCTGCAATTAAATCTACCATCAGCAGTTAAATTTTGACTAGTTGTCATGTCTTCTTGTTCCTGTGCAGTTACAATACTATTCACAAGGTCTTGCATTGGCCCATTATCAATAACAAACTGATCAATCACTTGGGTTGCGATTTTCAACAGAAAGATTCCTTTAACTAAGTTTGTAGCATTCCTCAATGTGTGTATGCTGAGTAACTTTGTTGGCTCGTCCTCAAGTTTAGTCATCCCCAATATCTCCATTGCACCTGTCATTATGCGTGCCTTTATTTCTAGGAGGGCAAAGGCTTTGCAGTTGGCCCAGTTTGCATGTACATCTCCTGTCACGTTTCTTCGGTTTATTAGGTTCCTATCAGCATAAAGAGTCCCCTTGTCAAAATCTGAAGATGCAGAGAAGTGCCTCCTGAAAATCACCTGTGATTAAGAAAGTGATTAAAGCGATTAAAAAAGCAATGTTACTCACTGAAATGAGGCTGCTGAATATATAATTATAGGAAAAATGAGGCTGCTGAATATATAATTATAGGAAAAATGAGGCTGCTGAATACAATGTATATTAATTATATTGGTAATTTTAGGGATAAGGGATAACTGTCTTCGAAATAAAAGAGAGAAGGGATCGATAAAACACACCCACCCTCCCCCTTTAAACAAGCTATTAGCATAGCAAAAGAATGGAGGTTAATAAATTATGGCGATGGACTATGAGGGTCCTATAGCTAAGTGTACAATACCGGTATTATTTATTGAAACAGTTAGTAGCTATATAGACTTAGATCATACATTGAGAAATGTCACTGCAGCATGCCAGTCAGCTATTTCCATATGTATACCATCTAGTCTCTCCTCTGTTGTAAATGAGTTTTGGACTGCTTCGATGACATTGACACCACGTTCAATTGTTAACTGATCACCAACAACAGGAATACTTTGAACATATTTATTGCCATTGTCATCTTCAACACTTGCAGCATAACCTTGTATTTGCTTTAGAATATCTAGCATCTCATCTGACTTATTTTCACTTTTCAGTATTACTCCCAAGTGCACCTGGATTTCAAAATAAAATTAGCAAATAGTAATATTAAACAATCCACTTAAAAATGCCTCATAAATGTATAACTACTGTACATACACATGTATAAATGTAAGGTGTACATGCATATAATTATTATTGATTCATTTATTAATTCCTTTGTTCTTTGTTTCATTCACAATACAATAATTCAAAATAATACAAAATGGGAATGCCATATATAGTAAGACATAATTTACCTAGCCTGATTTTCAGACCAGGGGTATTTTTTGGCTACTATATGCATGAAAATATCTCCCCCCCCCCCCCCCCCCCCCTATATGCACCAGGTCCCCTTCCTGTAAGTAATGACAGGTCCCTTATTACAGAAAGCAATGCATTATTTGAAATATATTTCAATATAAAATTTACCAAGCAGCTGATTCATTCAGTTCATGTTTTGAATGATACATAATTTTCAATCAAGGAATAAATCACTTACCTGTATTCCACTTTGTCTGACCATGGCTGAAATAACAGATGCTGTTGCATTCATATGCCTATTGCGCTGTTTAAGTAGCACAGATCCAGCAATAACAGCTGCAGGGGACCAATCACTATCTTTATCATGAGTTGAGGTGCATGTAAGTAGAAATGAATAAAATAGTGGGGCTACTACTTTCCATTCGTGACACAGCTTTGAAAGTGAAAAAGTAATCATATCTTCTGTTGTGCTTTGTCTCAGTAAGGTAGGCTTCTTCTTTGAGCACAGCTGATTGCATTCATTCCATAGCACATCCAAGGTTTTCTCAATAAGGCAGTTTTTCAAAGGAACACTGTTGAATGCTGCTTTTGCTATTTGTTTGTAAGTTCCCTTTCTGGCTAATGCCTTTCCCAGGGGCTCGAGGTCTTTCTCTAGAGAAGCCTTGTATTTCACAAGTAGGATAGTGAAGGATTACCTGAAAAGGTAATTAATATTGTGTGAGAAATCATCAGTGAAAATCAGGCTAAATAAATGCACATATTGTGCATGCTAAAAATGCCAACATTTATATAAATTTATAAAATTCGCCTATTTCATATTGATAATGACTCGATTAGATTATATTTTTTTTAACGATATTTAGAACATTATACTAGAGTTCGCCAAGTAGAGTTTTGTAGAGTCCAAAATTCACAATTAACTCTAGACCGTGAGAAATTCACACAGCTGCGAGAAAACAATTCACACTTGCATGTCGTCGATCATAAATACACCTAAGTAACCATGCAAACGTGATCTGCGTGCATATATAGCTCTACTATCAGTAATGATTGTGAAGGGATCTATCTAGTAATAAATAATAACTTATTTACCTGTACACTTGGGCATTGTGTATTATTGTCGTCTCGAGTATCTTTGCGAGGTAAGACTTTATTCCTTTGTAATAATGTTGGATTTCCACAAATTGGCAAAGCAGTAACAAGCAAGGGTGCAAGCGATGGTTTAAAGAAACCTCTGTTCACAGGGTATGGTTCAATGCTCACTGGATTAAATAAAGATTTTTTAGCTGACTTTTTGCTTTTACCAAGCACTGGTTTGGCAGGGCCGGCCGAGTTTTGAACTTGTGAAATATACGAATCTTCATCGCGACTTTCGTTCGAGCAACGCTTCATCCGCACAGTGTTGTGGCCTGAATTCGATATCATACATGCTCTTAGTTCACTTTCCAATGTATTCAGCTTACAAGCTAAATTGTCAACCTTTTTCACGTTATAGTAGCACTTTTTACAGATGTAGGGACTTTGACAAGAAGATTCAGAAGTTTGCAACTCTCCACCAACTATCAGTGAAATTATCCCTTTGATGTCGCACTCTGATTTTCCAAACACAGCAATCCGTTCTTTGGCATGTTCTATAGATATTCCACAAACGATACACGATGGAAACGAATTTGATTGCGAGAAATTGCTTTCTTTGGAGTAGAAGTTATCATAGTGTTGCCATATTATTAACGGCTCAAAGGAAATCCCGCATGGAATTTGATCTCTGTTTACCTTTTCGCGGTTCATTTCTTACGGCTGTTTCTATTGGCCCGCTCTATACAATGGTCATGATGACGTCAAGAACACGTTCTCTGGTGAAGGTAATCAGACGGGAGAGGGGAGAAGGAGGAAACGGATGACCCCCTGCCGTCTGAAAATCAGGCTACTACCAGCATTACTCGCATGGCCGACCAACCTAGTGATCTTCCTTGCGATCTCGACGCTGTTCCAGAGCAGCAACAAGAGCTACAAGAGCCACAACTCGTCAAGAACCTGCTGGTTCCACAGAGCTGCATACAGCTAATTCAGAAAACGTTGTCGGCGATCGACTTCAAGCCTACGCGACTAGACCGAAATGGAATATGGGTAGATATGATAATCGGCTTGCATGCTTTTCGTATTTGGTGACAATGGCAGGTGAATCTGTAAATGTATGCCTACGCGTTTTAAAACAAGGAAACATAATCATATGGTGAACAAAATGGCAAGGAAGTTGAGGATTCTGTTTTGTTTTTGAATAAAGTTTTAGTTGAAGTTCGCGGGTTGCACGCTGGAATGTCATTATCTAATTTACATAAACTTTTGTTGAATATTAATTAACTCGAACATTTACATTTACAACTTCAGAATATTGGTCTTTTCCAGTGAAATACTCCATAATTTTCGACTTTTTATATTATCAAATAAATAGAAGATGGCTTTCTATGTATGCACTTCTGAGCTCTTGAAATGCACTTCCTAGTTTTTCAATAGCTCAGGCGTGCATCATTTTTGTATAGAACATAGAAAGCCATCTTCTATTTCTGAAATGATTCATATTCCGTGAGACGTTCCTTAAATTTATGAAAGCATTGATATTTAATTTACCCATACTCCTTTTTGGTCTAGTCGCGTAGGCTTGAAGTCGATCGCCGACAACGTTTTCTGAATTAGCTGTATATGGTCCAAGCACTTTGTTACAGTCCAAGCAAAACATATTATGACCTCAAAAGTGTGTCAATAAGATAGGGTAGCAAAGGGGTTACGCGTGACGCGTGATTCGACCAAAAAATGGAGCGTGAATCGTGAATCTGGTGAAAATTCGAGCGTGATGCGTGATTTACCGCTGTTATGCTCTGTGAAACGTGAACGTTTAGGATCTAAACATTTTCACGCGTGAAATTCCAAAATCCCGGCTAGCGCTCGTTATTCGTGAATTTCGAAAATTTTGGTTGGTCCGTGACGCGTGAATTTACGAGAAAATGGTCCGTGAAGCTTGATCATGACCCCCCCCCCAGTTTTTGCTACCCTGATAAGAGTACAGACAACGAAAAACCATCTCCAATTTGTTAAAACTTTATTGAACTAAGATCTAAAATATAATATATAAGGTCTTAGAATGACCATTCTCCTTTGCTTTCTAGTATCACCTTTCTCTCCCGACAAACTATTCCATAATAAGTTGTATATATGTAACTGAAGATACACTCAATTGCTTAAACGTTGTAGTATACATTTATACAAATATACAAATATCTAATGAGATGCAAAATGTTAGAAATGCCAAACTACAACTGTTTAAGCACAAAATAGTGCTGAAAATTATTGTGTTGTCCTTGTTGGATGCGATACTAATCTAAAATTGATGGTTCTGATATATTAGAAGAAAATAAGCGATGTTTCGCACTTTGTATCTCATTAGATATCTTGTCATCTCATTAGATATTTGTATAGTATAAATGTATACTACAACGTTTCTGCAAATGAGTGTAGATAAGATAATAAGATAAAACTGTATTTATGTGTCAAATGTAATAGCTGAGGGGAAAATCCCTCTACTAATAAAGTACACCTAAAACTAAATCTAATATATATATTAAAAATAACTATGATTGATTGATTCGTTCTTTCCTTCATTTCGTCGCTAAAGTTGTTCGTTAGTGGTGAACCTGCCTGTCTCTCTTTGTAATTTGTTATGCGTTTTTTATTCTTTAATAGTAGGATGCAGTCAACCATTGGGAATGGAGAGCGGTGAAATTACAAGTTCAAGTATATTTGTCGGTTCCTCCAATTATGTCAAATCAGGCCCCCCATGGAGTGCCAGGCTTAATGGGAAATCAGCATGGATACCTAAACAAGATCGTGGTGTTATGATGATTACAATATACTTTCGTACGCGTACCCGTCATGGCAAGGAGGTAACATCTATTGCCACACAAGGACACCCAGACAAAGACCAGTGGGTTACAGAATACAGAATCGAGTACGAAACTAGAAGTTTTAGGACGGTTCATTATGGCGGTGACAATAAAGTATTTAAAGGAAACACAGATCGAAACTCCGTGGTCAAGAATGTGCTAAACCCCCCGATAAGATCAACATCAATCATGTTTGTTATTAAATCTTGGCACAAATGGCCTGTCTTGAGGATGGAGCTATATGGATGTTCAGGTAACTGATACTTTCATCACGAACCTTCATCTCCTATAGTGTCTATATTAGCCATATGGATGTTCAGGTAATTGATACTTTCATCACGAACCTTCATCTCCTATAGTGTCTATATTAGATATATGGATGTTCAGGTAACTGATACTTTCATCACGAACCCATGAACCTTCATCTTCTATAGTGTCTATATTAGCTATATGGATGTTCAGGTAACTGATACTTTCATCAAGAACCCATGAACCTTCATCTCCTATAGTGTCTATATTAGCTATATGGATGTTCAGGTAACTGATACTTTCATCACGAACCTTCATCTCCTATAGTGTCTATATTAGCCATATGGATGTTCAGGTAATTGATACTTTCATCACGAACCCATGAACCTTCATCTCCTATAGTGTCTATATTAGCCATATGGATGTTCAGGTAATTGATACTTTCATCACGAACCCATAAACCTTCATCTCCTATAGTGTCTATGTTAGCTATATGGATGTTCAGGTAACTGATACTTTCATCACGAACCCATGAACCTTCATCTCCTATAGTGTCTATATTAGCAATATGGATGTTCAGGTAACTGATACTTTCATCACGAACCCATGAACCTTCATCTCCTATAGTGTCTATATTAGCTATATGGATGTTCAGGTAACTGATACTTTCATCACGAACCCATGAACCTTCATCTCCTATAGTGTCCATATTAGCCATATGGATGTTCAGGTAACTGATACTTTCATCAAGAACCCATGAACCTTCATCTCCTATAGTGTCTATATTAGCTATATGGATGTTCAGGTAACTGATACTTTCATCACGAACCTTTATCTCCTATAGTGTCTATATTAGCCATATGGATGTTCAGGTAATTGATACTTTCATCACGAACCCATGAACCTTCATCTCCTATAGTGTCTATATTAGCCATATGGATGTTCAGGTAATTGATACTTTCATCACGAACCCATAAACCTTCATCTCCTATAGTGTCTATGTTAGCTATATGGATGTTCAGGTAACTGATACTTTCATCACGAACCCATGAACCTTCATCTCCTATAGTGTCTATATTAGCAATATGGATGTTCAGGTAACTGATACTTTCATCACGAACCCATGAACCTTCATCTCCTATAGTGTCTATATTAGCTATATGGATGTTCAGGTAACTGATACTTTCATCACGAACCCATAAACCTTCATCTCCTATAGTGTCTATGTTAGCTATATGGATGTTCAGGTAACTGATACTTTCATCACGAACCCATGAACCTTCATCTCCTATAGTGTCTATATTAGCAATATGGATGTTCAGGTAACTGATACTTTCATCACGAACCCATGAACCTTCATCTCCTATAGTGTCTATATTAGCTATATGGATGTTCAGGTAACTGATACTTTCATCACGAACCCATGAACCTTCATCTCCTATAGTGTCCATATTAGCCATATGGATGTTCAGGTAACTGATACTTTCATCACGAACCCATGAACCTTCATCTCCTATAGTGTCTATATTAGCAATATGGATGTTCAGGTAACTGATACTTTCATCACGAACCCATGAACCTTCATCTCCTATAGTGTCTATATTAGCTATATGGATGTTCAGGTAACTGATACTTTCATCACGAACCCATGAACCTTCATCTCCTATAGTGTCCATATTAGCCATATGGATGTTCAGGTAACTGATACTTTCATCAAGAACCCATGAACCTTCATCTCCTATAGTGTCTATATTAGCTATATGGATGTTCAGGTAACTGATACTTTCATCACGAACCTTCATCTCCTATAGTGTCTATATTAGCCATATGGATGTTCAGGTAATTGATACTTTCATCACGAACCCATGAACCTTCATCTCCTATAGTGTCTATATTAGCTATATGGATGTTCAGGTAATTGATACTTTCATCACGAACCCATGAACCTTCATCTCCTGTAGTGTCTATATTAGCTATATGGATGTTCAGGTAACTGATACTTTCATCACGAACCCATGAACCTTCATCTCCTATAGTGTCCATATTAGCCATATGGATGTTCAGGTAATTGATACTTTCATCACGAACCCATGAACCTTCATCTCCTATAGTGTCTATATTAGCTATATGGATGTTCAGGTAACTGATACTTTCATCACGAACCCATGAACCTTCATCTCCTATAGTGTCTATATTAGCTATATGGATGCTCAGGTAACTGATACTTTCATCACGAACCCATGAACCTTCATCTACTATAGTGTCTATATTAGCTATATGGATGTTCAGGTAACTGATACTTTCATCACGAACCCACGAACCTTCATCTCCTATAGTGTCTATATTAGCTATATGGATGTTCAGGTAACTGATACTTTCATCACGAACCCATGAACCTTCATCTCCTATAGTGTCTATATTAGCTATATGGATGTTCAGGTTACTGATACTTTCATCACGAACTTTCATCTCCTATAGTGTCTATATTAGCTATATGGATGTTCAGGTAACTGATACTTTCATCACGAACCTTCATCTCCTAAAGTGTCTATATTAGCTATATGGATGCTCAGGTAACTGATACTTTCATCACGAACCCATGAACCTTCATCTACTATAGTGTCTATATTAGCCATATGGATGTTCAGGTAATTGATACTTTCATCACGAACCTTCATCTCCTATAGTGTCTATATTAGCTATATGGATGTTCAGGTAACTGATACTTTCATCACGAACCCATGAACCTTCATCTCCTATAGTGTCTATATTAGCTATATGGATGTTCAGGTAACTGATACTTTCATCACGAACCCATGAAACTTCATCTCCTATAGTGTCTATATTAGCTATATGGATGTTCAGGTAACTGATACTTTCATCACGAACCCACGAACAGACCGGTCTGTCAGGTCAAATGGACAAGACCCTTACTTTGTCATATTATATTAGAATCAGCGAAGAGACCTGTCTGTCAGGTCAAATAGACAACGCCCTTACTTTGTCATATTATATTATATTATATTAGAATCAGCGAACAGACGGGTCTGTCAGGTCAAATGGACAACACCCTTACTTTGTCATATTATATTATATTATATTAGAATCAGCGAACATACCGGTCTGTCAGGTCAAATGGACAACACCCTTACTTTGTTATATTATATTAGTATCAGCGAACAGACCTGTCTGTCAGGTTTAAAGGACAACGCCCTTACTTTGTCATATTATATTAGAATCAGCGAACAGACCGGTCTGTCAGGTCAAATGGACAACACCCTTACTTTGTCATATTTTATTAGTATCAGCGAACAGACCGGTCTGTCAGGTTTAAAGGACAACGCCCTTACTTTGTCATATTATATTAGAATCAGCGAACAGACCGGTCTGTCAGGTTTAATGGACAACGCCCTTACTTTGTCATATTATATTAGAATCAGCGAACAGACCGGTCTGTCAGGCTTAATGGACAATGCCCTTACTTTGTCATATTATATTAGAATCAGCTAACAGACCGGTCTGTCAGGTCATATGGACAACGCACTTACTTTGTCATATTATATTAGAATCAGCGAACAGACCGGTCTGTCAGGCTTAATGGACAATGCCCTTACTTTGTCATATTATATTAGAATCAGCTAACAGACCGGTCTGTCAGGTCAAATGGACAACGCCCTTACTTTGTCATATTATATTAGAATCAGCGAACAGACCGGTCTGTCAGGACAAATGGACAACACCCTTACTTTGTCATATTATATTAGAATCAGCGAACAGACCGGTCTGTCAGGACAAATGGACAACACCCTTACTTTGTCATATTATATTAGAATCAGCGAACAGACCGGTCTGTCAGGCTTAATGGACAACGCCCTTACTTTGTCATATTATATTAGAATCAGCGAACAGACCGGTCTGTCAGGTCAAATGGACAACACCCTTACTTTGTCATATTATATTAGAATCAGCGAACAGACCGGTCTGTCAGGACAAATGGACAACACCCTACTTTGTCATATTATATTAGAATCAGCGAACAGACCGGTCTGTCAGGACAAATGGACAACACCCTTACTTTGTCATATTATATTAGAATCAGCGAACAGACCGGTCTGTCAGGACAAATGGACAACACCCTTACTTTGTCTTATTAAATGACCGAGTATCTCGAAGCCTGGTATCTAGCAAATCAAGCAATTTGATTGGTTAGATTATTTCTCGGACCGGTCTAGATTCTCCCGTAATAACCGTTCCGCACATGCATCTTAAAATCTGTAAACATTGTTTCTATCATATGGTTTTGAGTGCAATTTGGAAGAAATGTAAACTCCTGGGTTTTGAAAGAGCTCAAATTTCACTCCTAACAATACTATGAAAAACATTAAGCAAAACATTAGGAGTATTTCACTGAAAAATACCAAAATTCTGAAGAAAACAAACCCAGCGCGCGCTCGATGGCGACTACAATTTTATTCAAAAACACAACAGAATCCTCAACTTTCTTGCCATTTTCTTCACCATTCTTGTTCATTTTTATCAAAAATCCATAGTTCCTCGGTGTATCGCAATGTTTTCAACACCAAAGTCGAGGAAATGTTCGATTTTAAGATTGTTTTAGTTATTCATCATCGAGCTAGAAATACCTCGCTTCACACACGCACTTTCTTGTCAAACCGGTTTTCAAACAAGTTATGTAGTAAAAATACTGGGAAGCCATTCTAGTGTAAGGCTTGTAAGATGCAAATAAAATGAGTTAATTTTTAGTTTACTAAAATGGTCATATAATAAAACTCTTATTAACCGAGCTTGGTCGGTCTGTACAGGAAAATCTTGACCTCGGTCGTGGTACAGACCTCGCTGCGCTCGGTCTGTACTTTCACGACCTCGGTCAAGATTTTCCTGTACAGACCTCCCGCTCGGTTAATAAGACCTAAATATTATATTAGAATCAGCGAACAGACCGGTCTGTCAGGCTTAATGGACAACGCCCTTACTTTGTCATATTATATTAGAATCAGCGAACAGACCGGTCTGTCAGGTCAAATGGACAACACCCTTACTTTGTCATATTATATAAGAATCAGCGAACATACCGATCTGTCAGGCTTAATGGACAACGCCCTTACTTTGTCATATTTATGTTCTTATTATTTTTCAGTGAAGGAAGCGGACAATCAAGAACCTGATATACATGCACGTGGTTAAATAACAATGGAATCTAAAGTCCAGCAACACACTATTCCACTCTGTATTCATTGTTCTCATTTGTTCAGTTATTCACGCATTTTTTTGTATATATATTTTTTCAGCTGAGAATTGGTCAGCTGATTAATTGAAACACGTATTGGTTTCTATTGGCCATTACAAAAAAGAGCAGGGAACTGGGACCAAGTCCGTAAAACTAATTCAATAAGAAACTAGCAAAAGTGGGCATCATTTTCTGACAGAGCAGATCTGTAAAGTTTGGTGAACTTTGGCTTAATATTAACGATGCTAGAGGGCATCAAATATGTACATTTCCCCATACAAACTCTGCACATATGATAATTTCAACATGTTGTTTCATGTCATAAACTTAATTTCGTAATTACATTAATTATAATAAACTCGTTCCCAGTGCTTTACTCTTTTTTGTAATGGCCAATTGTAGCGTGATGAATAAAATGGACATTCAACATCCAAACACTGTCTAATATGTAAAGTTAGGGTTAGTTACCAGGGGCGTTTTGCAGGGGGATGTCACAGGGTGCCTGGAATAATATTCATCCAGAGAACGGAGTTAGCAGTGTTCGTAAACAACTTTGTTATTACGAAACCAATCAAGGTGTTCACGAGTAACTATTAAATCCTTAAAACAGAAGAAGGTTAACTAACACAATAAGTATATTTTCTTACGTTATCAAAACGTGTACACTGCTCAAAGGAAGTGTGCCAGTACATATGTACCGCTTACTGGCCGTATTAGAGTTTTTCGATTTAGCGGAAAAGGAACGACTTTTTCCGTCTATCAGTTAGCTGATGACAATGAAATATTTTCATTTATTTTATCGTTACACAATGGCTAGGGATAAAGAGGTGCAATATTTTAGCCCCGTGCGCACGACATACGTCAGTTTACATACATACATACATACTTTATTAAATATTCCCCGTGGGGCTTTTCAACATAAAAAAAACATATAATTCTTGGTGGTACAATGACGCTTAGGCGTCTTATGAGTTTCACAAGCTCAGCGTTTTGTATTTATTAATATTTCTGTTGGTGCGCAATTTGCTGATCCCGGACTTCACAAAATTCTTTGAAAATAGCATATTTCAGTTAAAGCTCCATTTCGGTATAAATAGATGCACACTACTGAGCAGTGCGTGGAACCTTGTATTCGTGTATTCACCGTCTGTACGATGTCTGAAGAAAATATTTTCCTTTGACCTGCGATGAGTGGAAACATTACTAGTTGCCTTCGACTTCTAATTCTACGCCGGCAAACCAAAAGGCAACAGCTTTACGATCCTCAAGAAAGGCTCTCAACCATACTGTGAAGTTCTTGTACGAGAGGGTGATATTTATAATTGTGCTGACTCAAATGACAAACAAATGCAAGAACGCATCAAACGAGCTGCGAAACTTATGAATGGGCGTCAGTCATTATTTCAGAGGTAAGGCTCGGTATATATTTCCAATAAACTAAAAGGTTTGAGCCTATATAATAACACTAACAACTTTGCTTGCTTCAGCAAAAACCGGACCCCCCAAGTTCTTCCAACGTGAACGACGAATTCATAAGCGATGTAGGCTCAAGTCAGGAAGTAAGTGATGAAGAAAAAAACAATCTTCGACATCCAAGATGAAATGGCTAAAATTGCTGCCAAACTTCAGAGGAAGGAGGACAAGTTTGTCGTCCAAGCTGGTCGGACAAGAAAGCGTTTGGTGGTGAGCCTAATGAAGTCATCCACAAAATTAAACGAAGATGTGAAGAGGAACACGAAGAAGACAGGTGAGAATGGGGAGTTTGCAGGTGTTGCGTGACATTTTCAATTTTAATCCAACAAAAACAAAAATATAATATTTGAAAAGAGCACACCAAAGTTAGCAAAAATTTAAATTTTGAAGTAATTTCGATGAATAGAGCGAAAGGTATGAGCGACCAAAGTTGGCTTTTTTCTTAAGAAACGTAAGGTGGTGGGCAACAGCTATTTTTTCTAATTTTGGTGTGTTCTTTTCAAATATTATATTTTTGTTTTTGTTGGATTAAAATTTAAAATGTCGCGCAACAAAATGTCACACCTGCAAACTCCCCATTGTAGAAGGGATAGCAATTTGTTAGGTACATCACGCGTGCGAGCCGCGCTCCGGGGCCGCGCTATGCTGTCAGTATTGAGGAGCTAGCAGTTCCAAGGACAAACTGAACTATTTAGCGAGTTATTTTATGCGACGAGTACATATACCTGACTAAATACCCGACGGTGCTTTAATTGGCATTCAGATAATGTACTCAGTGACCTCTGTGGACTTGAAGGTCGAAACGACTACCGCCGACTACAGCTATTTCAAAAAAGGTTGGTGAGGGTTTTGTTGCATGTTGCATGTTGCATATTGCATACCAAGCCCGAAATGCACTATGGGCGATGTGAATAGAGTCAGCGAAAGGTCGCAACAATTATGGACTCTGGGAATTTTCCCAAACTTTGTCTTCCCAATATGGAACAGGCATATGTTCTTCTGTATGTGCCATGCTGACATTATTTACATATGATCCACAATACATTTCGGGCTTGGTATGCAAGATGCAAGATGCAAGATGCAACAAAACCTTCACCAACCTTTTTTGAAATAGCTGTATACATTTTGAAGTGTTGCATGCATTGGGCGTATATTACTAACTTCAATGACTCTAATTTGTTTATTTTAGTAAGACCGGGAAGAAGCCCAAAGCAAATAAATCCAAGCAGACAACGAAATACAAGATTGGAGATCTTCTAGACATGATCAGGCCTGGATTTCGATCGTAAGCCAACACGGCTGCCGATCGAAACGGCAAACATACGAAGCAAGGATTGGATTCCTCAAACAGCGACTAGTAGAAATGATATACACTGAATTGAATCTAAAATCTGACAACACACTATACGACTCGATCTTAAGGTGACTCATATAAGTAGTTTTTTTCTGACCACACTTATAATTTTCATTTGGTGAATTGATAGACTAGACCGATCAACATAACTTATGCACCAGTTATCGAGTAGGATCAGTTTCGTGCGGGCTCACGAAACCCCAGCGGTTGGATACTGAGCCTATTATCGGGCAAAGATGGAAATTTAGAATCATGTCAATTTCAGCTCGATCGAGGTTTCCTTGGCAACGATAAACAAAGATCTTTGAAATCAGTTTTTCTAAAATATCTCAAAATTTCAATGAGCTCAGTCGAATCTGAAGCTGAGCTTTATATTTGACAACGAGTACGAGTTTTCGCCGTTACGATTAGTGCGCATGCGTAAAACCGTGACATTGTCGCGCCAGCTTGAAAAACTCGCATTCTCGTACCCAGAGCTCCTCAGTCGATCGTTCCTTCTCCCGTCGGTGGCTCTGGTAACAGCCATTTCTAGGCCGATGCTGATTGGTCCAAATGTCCGCGTATGCGTGACTTTCATTTCAAAATGCTTAATCGTGATTGGTCAATCTATAACGATGGTCGGAGCTTTATAGAAGAGAATTCTCTGCGCATAAGGTATAACACACAAAGCTGACTCTTTTTCTAACGGGCTCAGATGGATTTTCAAAATGGCGGACGGTCTGAATGGTGGTCATTGCTACTAATTTCTGCCGAGAAACTGCAATGATTTTACTGGTCACAAAGAAAAACACTCAAGTTTGGTTCTTGTAAATCTGCCCCGCATTCACGTATTTTCAGTCCATCACGTCACTCCCCTAAACCAATATGACGTACCCGATCGCAGCCTATAGTGTACACATTACGGCCTGCTAGTGTAACAATCACATATTTCATTGATTTGGTTGAATTTGAATACATTTTATGCAATTCAAAATAAGTTATAGGGCATTTTATGGACCAGTCTCGTTTCCATGTTATCATGGTCACGTGACCATCTTTATTACTTAAACGTTTCTTAGATATGATGTGTCAGATACACTTATATGTAAAGTATGAGTAATTTCGATAATGATTCGTTGCCATTCACGATGGTAATATCACATTTTATGGCCAAGTCGCGTTTCCAGCCTCGTCAAATTTTAAATCCTCCATAGCGGCAGTCGGTACGAATCAGCGAACAGACCGGTCTGTCAGGTCAAATGAACAACATCCTTACTTTGTCATATTATATTAGAATCAGCGAACAGACCGGTCTGTCAGGTCAAATGAACAACACCCTTACTTTGTCATATTATATTAGAATCAGCGAACAGACCGGTCTGTCAGGTCGAATGGACAACGCCCTTACTTTGTCATATTATATTAGAATCAGCGAACAGACCGGTCTGTCAGGTCAAATGGACAACGTCCTTACTTTGTCATATTATATTAGAATCAGCGAACAGACCGGTCTGTCAGGTCAAATGGACAACACCCTTACTTTGTCATATTATATTAGAATCAGCGAACAGACCGGTCTGTCAGATCAAATGGACAACACCCTTACTTTGTCATATTATATTAGAATCAGCGAACAGACCGGTCTGTCAGGTCAAATGGACAACACCCTTACTTTGTCATATTATATTAGAATCAGCGAACAGACCGGTCTGTCAGGTCAAATGGACAACGCCCTTACTTTGTCATATTATATTAGAATCAGCGAACAGACCGATCTGTTAGGTCAAATGGACAACACCCTTACTTTGTCATATTATATTAGAATCAGCGAACAGACCGGTCTGTCAGGTCAAATGAACAACGCCCTTACTTTGTCATATTATATTAGAATCAGCGAACAGACCGGTCTGTCAGGTCAAATGGACAACACTCTTACTTTTACACTCATATTTATGTGATTCTATTTTCAGTGTAGGAAGACAAACAAGTACCTGATGCACCCACGTGGTTAAATAAGTACGGAATTGTAATCTCATGTTTGCTTAAATTCGAGCTCCTGCATTTTACTAGTTGACCAATAAAGCTATTATTAATTATAACTAATTATTAGAAATCTAAATTCTGGCTGCACTGATTTTACGACGTCATTTCCGTTCTCCTGTTGAAGTTTTTAATAGACCTTATGCATAATGACGTAATATGCCTACAACAACCAGAATGCTTTGCGCATCTTTTTTTGTGAGATAATTAGTACCCCTTGTCTTAGTGAATCGTGAACTGTTTATTAAACATTACTTGGCAACTAAAAATGAATTACGTAATTTACAATTGAATGAATTACCTCACGAGTGAATAAAAATCTAGAAAAAATAAGAACATTCAAAAAGCATTCTGGTAGTTGTAGTTACATTACGTCAATATGCGTTTGGCTTAATTATGATATATCAGGTAGCTTAACTAAATCACATGCATGTGTTTGTATTGTAGCGACCTGATTAATAAAATGAAGATTTAACTTCCATACAATGTCTGGTTTGTTGAATTAGGGTTTGCTACTATAACGAAAAAATATACAAAAACAAAAAGGCAAACAAGGATAAAAGAAAACAAAATTGATGCAGCGAGCCCATGCAAAATGGCATAAAATGACGATTTTTGATGAACCGATAGCCCATGCAAAATGGTCAAAAATGGCACAAAATGACGATATTTGATGCCTATAGCCCATGCAAAATGATCAAATATGGCCCAAAAAGACGATTTTTGATGGAATATAGCCCATGCAAATTGCCCGAAAATGGCCCAAAATAACGATTTTTGATGGACTATATCCCATGTAAAACGCACCAAAATGGTCCAAAATGACGATTTTTGATGGACTATAGCCCATACCGAAATTGCCCGAAAATGGCTCAAAATAACGATTTTTGATGGACTATAGCCCATGCAAAATGTTCAAAAATGGCCCAAAATGACGATTTTTGATGGACTATATAGCCCATGCAAAATGGCCCAAAATGGCCCAAAATGGTCATTTTGGATGGGTTATAGGCCAGTTAATAAATTATGACAAACCGATCAACCTCAACATTCAAAATAAGTTAATAATAATAACTATAATAATAATAATAATAATAATAATAATAATAATAATAATAATAATAATAATAATAATAATATAAATAATCATAATCATAATCATAATATGTTATTACTTATTACCCTATTTACAACAGAAGATCAATAGCGCTTTACAAGAGAGAAATATATAACAATAAAAATATGTACATGTATGTAAAGTAATTAAAATAAGCTTAAACACGAAGACGCACTATAAAAGGAGAGGTACCTAAGGTAAGTTCGTTGGATCTGTCAATCAAATCAACCGAGACGTCACAGAGAGAGGATCTCAAGAACTGCAAGCTCTATAAATCAACTCAAATGAACAAGAAATTGTGGAAATAAGTACTAAAACGCACATGGATCATTTTTGTTGTACAATTCACTATCACTTTTCACTTTGGGAAAATTTAAATTCTTCTGGTAATTTGAACTAGAACCGTTATAGCCGTTTTGAACTCGCACGGCTCTAGTATTCTGCTCAGTATATCGTTTCTTTCGTAGCCGTTATCCTAAAATTTACCCCCCAAGACATGAAAATGCCACTTGCGAATTAAATATACTCACAGCATAGGTTTCGAAACCTTACCGGCCTTTACCATAAAAGTACAGAGATGTACAAATGCTCGACACTTTTACCTCTTAACAAGACGCCTTCGCGGCGAACGACGTCGTTCGTCTTGTTATATGGTGACGACGAAGACTTGTGTAATAAAATAAAACAATACTCTTGTCGCTTTATGTAGAAATGACCGAACATAGTTTTATGCTTGGAAATGCTTATTAAAGGCAAAGAGGATTTCGCTTCATGAATTTGTAGGCCTGGATAAGCAGTATGGATGTTGATTGTTTTGTGGCGCGCGAAATTCAAAACATTCTGCGGTACGCGTGACGGGACTAAAAATCGTATAGATAACTGCCGAATATAATACGAAAAATATTGACAAGTCCGTCTATTATAACTGTTTTAGACCTAAATTTACAATTTCTTCATCGACTTTAATTTGCTGTTGAAATGTGACTTTAATTATTAAAAAAATTATTTCAACCCGTTGTTCAGCCATGTTCAACCATTGTCCGCTATATTAATACTTCCAACCCATTAGACATAACAACACAGTTTTGTGGAGTAATGGGGAATGGGAATTAGGTCTCCATCTGCTGCAGCAGATCCATGCTCACGCATAATTGGCATACTGGTCAGTGCATGACAAAGAGAGGTGATAATCCTCTCTCCAGTGATATCCCTCGGGTCGCCGGGGTGTAACTCACATACTACCCCTACCGATGATAATCCCCTGGGTCGCTGAGGACTCTCTCCAGTGATATCCCTCGGGTCGCCGGGGTGTAACTCACATACTACCCCTACCGATGATAATCCCCTGGGTCGCTGAGGGGTGTAACTCACATACAACCCCTACTGAGGGTGATAAGGGTGTAACTCACATACAACCCCTTCATTGATAATAAACCATAAGTCTATGGGGCAAAAGTGACCAGTATGGGAGCACTAATCCCCACAAATACACAGAGTGTATTCCCCATAGACAAAACCAAAAATAAAACAAGGATAATAATTAATTAGAACATTATTCCTGAATAACCAGAACGAATGTGAAAATGATGAACTGCTGCCAAATAATAGAACTGTTTACAGGACATTCAGCCCATGCCCTTGTTATGTACGTCGCTGCACAGAACCAGTGCAGAAATTCTTTCGACCAACCACCCAGTGCCCCATATCGGCAGTAAGATGAACTGGACATCGGTGCCCTCTGAATCCTCTTGTATAGTGGCTGTAGGTTCTGCAAGCAAAATTAAATTCGCAGCCAGTAGGGAATGCAGACCCAATGCATTATAATAAACAGAGTACCTGTATAATACTGTAGCGGCAGAGGCTACATAATGGTTTTACATAAATTTGACAGAGAAATCAAGGTGTAAATATGTGTGTACATATGTGAGGAACTTAGTAGGACTTTGAATTGGTCAGCAGGTTCTCTACTTATAGAAATAAAATGTATTTCAACACTGTCTTAATATGTACAGTGTTAACTACGTTAAACAGCCGTTTTTAATACTTAAGTATAAGAATGATAGTGCTGAACCGCAGTGCAAGCAAAACCGTAATGGGATTAACCAATTAAAATTCTAAGTTCGGATTGGCTGAAAAGAAATCTGGCATATTTCCCGCGTTATTGCAATATACTCTCCGAAAACTTCTAAATCTGGAAGTAGACCATTGTATCGGCCATTTCACAGAATTTTACGAAAATCGACCGTGGGCATTTGCTTCAGTCGAAAAGATATCGAATTCCACACCTCAAGCCACATGGCAACAAAGGATGCCTCGTGCTGCGATGCCCTTGATCATCCAGAATATCGCTATATTACCTTTTAAAGCTGTTTAACGAAACAAATCTTTTCTGTAATAGTTTAAAATCAGTTATAAGTACGTGGAAGGTTTCAAATTAATCGAGCATGACGTGTTGATCAGTGTACCAAAGGTCACCAAACTAGAATATCCTTCGAGACTATTGATCTCCTTTGTCGCTTTGTCGCGATGGGAGAGCTGTGGCAATCAAGTGCCAAATTATTTATGAATTCTCATTCTCAATATTCGATGCTACGAAGCATTATTGCCGCAAAATTTGAGAAGTAGTGAAGGGATTTGGTAGATTTATGCAATATCTAATATATGGCAAACAAAAATGAAAATCAAAGCTTGATGATGATGATCTACTTTGTCATTCAGATGAATTCCATTGCTCAGATAAATGTTGGTGCAGAAAAAATAGTATGAACATATCATGGCTCGGTAATTATACTTGGCAAATGACCACAAATTTGACAGAGAAATCATGATGTAAATATGTGTGTACATAGACTACTATAGCCTCCTTATAGCAGCCGCCCTTAGTTTCGTCGCGCAAGGCTGATATAAAACTTTCACATCTAGCCCGCTGGAAATTCAAATCGGTGGAAAGTTGGTTGAGACGTTCAGATCTTTGAACAAAGTTTTCAACCGACGATGACGTACAAAAGTACAGAGAGTGTCACGTCCATACCAGACCACGAGGTATACGCGGGGCCTCTTAGAATCTATCCTCAACGTTGAAATTGCACATAATAATATGACAATCCCGGAAATATTTGCTCCTATATATATGTACTACAAGTGTGTAGAAAGGAATACTTAACTCTGATGCGAAGAAACTGCTCCGTGGTAAAGGATTCAGCGCCCGACGTGGTGTCGCCGTCCTGTTGTAGGTTGCCGGGTAAACGCTCGGTTCGGTGTTCTGGTTTGGTTGTGGACGTTGTAGTGATGGTGGTGTTCTTTCAAAACACTCCGCATAGAAGATCGATCCCGTAACTTGAGAGCCAGTTAGTCTTTGTTGACGAGCTTCAGGCTATTGCCGAAGGCATCGATCCCGTTCTGTCGGCATAAATATCAGAGCTCTGTACCGCCACGTGTAACGCTTGATCGGGTTTTTGCGAGACGTTCTTGGCGGTGTTTGAGCCGAATATGGCATTTACATTTACGGGCTTTCAATGAGTGTCTTCAGCGCTTGGAGTTGCTCCTCTTTAAAGTCACATTCAATCGATGCAGCTCACGAAGATCTGAACTGGCATGGCATTCAAAAACCGCGTGGTCGATCAATTATCATCAACGGTTGTGATCGTCGCCAAAGTACGCGTAGCAGGCATACAGTTCAGTACAAACACAGTTTAGGAAGAAATATCCACTCCAACAATATGAGATCAAAATAGAACTAGAGAATAAATCTTGTGTACCGCAAGCTGACTCAATGTAGAATTACGTGTATATCGATAGCTGTTTTGATCGGGATGAATGCTGCAATCGACAACGCAAACATGCCACAACATGGACTGACAGCCTGGCATGCTGTGACATGATTGGCTGGTGCAATTAAACCATGCCAGGACATGTGATACCATAAGTGACCCTTGTACCCTTGTAATTGTCCTAATAGTATATTGCATTACAGTGTTTACTTTGAACAAAGCCTGATTTGTTGCTGGTCAATTGTTAGTTTACATTCCATTGAATCTAATATGCGTCCATTTAATTAAAGCTAATGGTTGTATTATTAACTTTAATTTATATGAATATAAATTGGCTTTGAAACTCATTATTATTCAAAAAATTGTGAGCGGAGCGATGCCCTTTTATAGTGCGTCTTCGTGTTTAAATTCAAAAGAATATCGTATCCAAAATTTGAAACTGAGGGCATTTTGTCAAAACATTAAAGATAATCAATTTAAGTGCAAAGAAAAAATAATTATAGAAGGATAAACAGCGGGAAAAAAAATGAAAAAAAAATTAGCGAACCGGCCGGGATTCGAACCTCCGCGCTTCTTCGGAAATTGTATGCAAAACACTAAAAATCGACCATACTCCCAGACATTATGCTGAGCCACCGTATGTTACGTATAGGACGAAGATTTCTGCCTCATCCGCGCTATCGGGTAGTACACAATCAGCGAAGTAGTCAAAGAGGGAGGGAACAGTCGTATCCTAGTCCTAAATGACTGCCCCTTACCACATCAAGCTATCTGTACTTCCGATTGTTTTCGAGGGTCAATTTAGTAGTCTATCGTGTAGCGGTTATTGTTATGGAAATTTCTTGACTAACGTAGTCCTCTGGTTAAGTGCTGGGATTTGGAAACCAGCGACCCGGGATTCGACTCTCGGTGCGGACATGACTTTTTTTCTTCCAACCTTTTTTTCTTGCTCTTTTTTTCTCTTATTTAGTTGTTTTATTTCTTCAGTTCTTTTTCTTTTTCCGTTTTCATTTAAATAATATTTTAATAATACTATATGGTGTTATCACAGACGTTAGTTTCAGTTGCGAACCCTACTAAAATGTAAGCCTCTGTTTTATTAATGAAATAATTGCGATGAAACTTATCTGATTAAAAATAAATGTAGTCAATTAACTAGCTGAATTATCCGCTAAAACGTTCCTATCATGGATTGCCCAGCCTCTCGCGGTCAGATCAGTGCGCTCAGTCCCAATTTGTTGATCAAGACACGGATTTCAAACGTTGAGTTTGCAGCGACTTTATTTCTTTTGATTTTCAGGTTGTTTTACTGTTCATCTAATTTTGAATGTTGAAGTTGATCGGTTTTACGTGTTGATCAGTTTTGAATCAAATTGTTGAGCGGCAAAAACAACTGTTGATGTTGACAATGATTTTTGTGAGATGCTAATGGAGCATAAGAGACACAAACATCAATCGGCATCGGCATTGACTGTACCTATCATATCTGTTCGTCCAGTCAAAATGGGCATTTTTGGTGGGTTCAGCCCATGCAAAATGGTCAAAAATCGTCCAAAATGGCCATTTTTGGTCGGTTATAGCCCATGCAAAATGGTCAAAAATGGCCCAAAATGACGATTTTTCATGGACTAGCACATTATACCGATAGACTGCCACCTGTTTAAAGAATGCATACCATATATTATATTTACCAATCATAACTCCGTGGGGGAGAGGACAATCAATTGATTGTCTTTTGACGAACGCAGGAAGAAAACCAACAAAGTTTAGCTTATTTGTATCGATGTTGAAAATTGATATTCAAAATACAGTGATTAAGGATGAAATTGAAAATGTTTTCCAGGTAAAGACGTGTTTTATAATTTGAAATTACAGCTATATGGCAGTCGACAACTTGTTGCTTACCCCTCCCCCACAGAGTTATGATTGGTAAATTGACGGTAGGCACTGGTTTGTTTCGCTCCACTCCTGTGGCATAAAACGATACTAACAAAAATAAAGCAACAAGCACATGTACAAACATATATATATATATATATATATAAACTATATTTATAAAGCGTCATATTCAATATTTGCTCATGGCGCTATTAACCTATATCCAATAAAAACATACGCAGACTCAGTAATGCACTGCTCGGTAGTTGTCTTTTGTCACACCTATAAATGGTGTCCTGAGTCTGCGTATGTTGCTTGTGATTGTGATTGTGCTTTGTTGCTTGTTAGGGATGTTCAACTACCACAAGAAGATGTTTATGTGAACTACGAATGCATGGTATCCCACATGATCGAGAATCCAGCGGTGCTCTTCGGCGTGGGCTCGGAAATCTCCGAGCCCACGCCGAAGAGCACCGCTGGATTCTCGAGCATGGGTATCCCATTGTTTCAAGCATACAAACTGATTGGTTGCATTTTTGGTCAAAATATTTATAAGATTGACCAGATGAATAACGCAATTCAATGACTATGAATCCTCTATTTTAACAAACTTTTCTTCTGATAGTAAATCATTTCTGTTTCACGAGTTCAGTGCCATCACTATCAGTGCAGATTGTATGAATACAACTCATCAATAACAAATGAAGCAGAAGACTGATCCCATAAAACAGTTATGCTAAACGGCGCGTGAAAATGTTATGTTATTTTGTACTTTCACATAGGTTGTTACGACTTCCGTTAGAATGTAGTCCCGATACAAAACCGTAAAGAAGCATAGGTTTTGTAATACCGTGTTAGACTAAAAGTGCCAATTAGAAAAAAAATATTTCTTGAGCTGCTAGCCTTGTTGTCTGATATTTACTTTGCTATTAACCGGGCCCAAGTGTAAAAACGGCTAAGGTCTATTAGGAGGTAAAATAGAGGATTATGTACTTTAGGTTTATTGTTTATAGTCTTAAAGTAACTGTATTTCGACCAATCAGATTTAATATGTTTACGATAGTGAATTACACTCACTGTAAGAGCTTTGAAGAATCAAAATATGTTTAGTGTGCACATACATGTTGTCAGACGAACAACTCCTGAAGAAGAATCCCAAGCAAGAAGCAATCTATCTCAGGTAGTTTTGATTTAAAACGTATAATTATTGTGTGAAAAACTTGCTCAGATCCAACATTACGAAATGTTGTGGAGCTATGATAACAGATAGTAATACTGTACCGTTATTTATAAATTAGTCTAATCGATAAAAAAATTTCATCGACACCGATTATTTTGAACTACAATTAATGACACCAAAGCTTGCATCGTTTACTTTAGTTCACCTCTGAGAATCTTAATTTCCTATTTTGTATTTTAGGCACGTGGGCGATGTGATGAATGTACTAGGCATTTTATAGTCGATACAGTCATTTGCAAAAATTCTGGCCGCCACGATCAGTATCAATATATCAATATATCGGGTGCATTATGGGTAATTAAATAATACTATTTTGAGTTTCCTAACTTATTAAATGAAGCAAAATACAAACGTAGGACTAAAATAAACATCATACTAATTATTTCTACCAACTTTGCTGGCGTTAACTCGCATTAAAGGGAATTTTCGAATATTTAATTACCCATAATGCACCCGATATATTGATATATTGATATATCGTGGCGGCCAGAATTTTTGCAAATGACTGTAACTTAACGATGGGTATTCTCTCAATATAATCATTTTTGGCGGGAAAGGTTTTTGACACATCACTAGAAAACACGCGCGCTCTTAAAAAACCTTTATTGGAAATGATTTGGAAATTGTGGAAATTAAAAACCTTTCGAGCGATATATAAGAAAGCATCCAAGTTGAAATTATAAATTCCCAACGAATTTGCAATGAAGTTCCAACTGGGTTTGATGACATAGCGGCTTTTTTATTTCAATGCAATGGCGCCAATTTTTTTGGCGCTTTGCTTATTTTGGTGCCTGATTTTTTTTATGGCGCCATTTTTATGGCGTTATTATTTTGGTCTATAGTTTTTTGGTGCAATTTTTTGGCGCTTCGCTTTTTTTGGCGCCTGATTTTTGTATGACTTTTTTTTATCTTGGCGCCATAGTCATTTTGGCGCTTGATTTTTCATGGCGCGATTTTTTTTGGCGCTATTATTTTGGCGCTATATTTTTTTGGCGCAATTTTTTTTGGCGCTTAACTTCGATGTTTTTGGCGCCTGATTTGCTATGGCGCCATTTCTTTGGCGCTACAGTTTTTTGGCGCTACATATTTTTGGCGCTGCATTTTTACAAAGATTAATAGTCTTTAACGACTATTTACTCTCAGGAATAAACTAGGGTAAAAGCTAGAGAGGATTATGGACTTTTGGTACTATTGTTTATGTCATTCAAGTACTAAATATGTCGACCAATCAGCGAGTATTAAGTATCCCTAATTGGCTTCTCTTGTTTGTACCACCAACATGGACGCTATATGGGTCTTTATACTTGAAATCTCCAGGGATTGCTTGCAGACTTGCTATAAGAGCTTTGGAAATCAATATATATTTATTGTGCACGTACATGCTGCAGCACGAACAACTTCTGAAGAAGAATCCCAAGCAAGTAGCCAAATAGTCTAAGGTAGGTTTCGTTTAGCATAAGTAGTAGTTGTAAAATGTATTGCTCAGATCAAACAAACATTATGATATGTTGGAATCAGTGTATAGCAGGTAGTGAGTACAGTCGATGGTCATCGCTTTCATTGCACATAGCATTTTTCTTTGGATGTTTTTATTTGCCCTATATATTTCCAAGCTTTCATCGTTTGCCTCAGCTCAGTTCTGGTAAGCTTCGTGACATGGGGAATATATACTAGACATTTGGTGCCGATAGCTTAACCATTATTTCAATTAATTTTTGGCGCTACAAGTTTTGGCGCGGAATGAAAACATATCTACCAAAACTCACGGTATTTGTTGGAATCGATACGTGAGTAATACAATCGATCGTCATTTATTGACATATTCCTGAGCTTATACTTGTGTAAGAACTGGAGTTCTACGTCTCCAATTAAGGCCACGACTTTCGCTCTATTTGACCACAGAACATTCCGAAAATTCCGAAAATTCTAATCGAAATCGTCTGCCTAATGACATTAAGTACTTTGGTAAATCAGTTATATAAATATCAGTATTGGAGTACCTGCAGGGGTAAGAACTATTCCTGATTTCATAGACACAATTTATTTCAAATTTGAGTTGTTTGATTTGCTAAACATATGTAAAAATTTGCTAGTTTTTACAATGATTTTTCAGTGACACAAAGGAGGGATTAGTGGTGAATATTTCCTTTGTTTTGCATCTCCTACTTTACTCAGTTAATAACATAGTTTCATTGTCCATGGGATTTGGAAGGCTTTGCAGTGGTTCTCACGGTTAATAGAACATCAGTTAATTAACACAACAAAAGCAAAGCAAATATTGTAATGTTAATTCGGCAGTAATCAAGAAAACAGGGAATTATTTGTCAAAGTTGCTGCCGAAAAATACACAAAAATCTAGGTGTGTGTCAAGCTAAAAACAAAGTTAACTAAGGGCCTATTTCAACGCCGTACTTTCCAAGAGCCGTTCTGAATTACTTAAAAATGAACAGCCTCATTATCTATTGTTTAAAATGAGAACGTCTCATGATTAGCACGACGTTTGAACTAGGCCTAAGTTTTCGTTATTTAACTTTGTTGAAACTTTCTGAACTGGCTGTTTTAATCATATTAGCCTGCGAAGATCAACCGCTTTTTGGCGCTTGCACCGTTGGACTTGTAGTCCCTGCACAGCTCCTTTGTGATTTTGTTGTTTTATATTCTACGTATTGAATTAAGGTGTTGATATCGATCTTCACATCATCGGGTATTGTGGTATCGTTTGCGAGGGTATTTTAAGCGAAGCTAAGTTTAGTTTACTATCTTGTGGAAGTCATTTCTTGTTGGACGGCAATATTCAGTAAAAACAGCTAACCAGCGTAATGAGTTATGATGAGAGCAAAACCAGCATAGTCAATTATCGCTTCTAATTGTACTAATGATTTACTATCAGAACAAAAGTGCAATAACAGAGAGGATTATGGCCTTTGAGTTGTATTATTCATCTGATCGACCTTCTTACTATTTTGACCAATCATCTTTCATGTTGGCAACAATGGGGAAGCCATGAACGAACGCGTCGGTTTTGAGTTGATTCAGTTCCACTCATCAAACGAAGTTTACTTGTCGATTTTGTATTATCGCTTCGAGATCTAAATTGTAACTTATATGAGCATTATTAATATGATATTCATTAAACGTTTCTCAAATCTGATTGGTTAATAGTAGTGCAACTACATGATCTACTTGTCATGTACAAAGGTGTCAGTGCGAGTGAATAATTACCTGATTATTTTATGTTTTCACGAATCAGTGAGCATTGTTCCCCGGAGCCTCGCTGTTGGACGACATTTTCCAAATCATTGGTAACTTTACGTCGGAAAATTTCGGTTTTAAAGTTACTCTTCTGAGGATTAGTTCTAAATCAAGCAGCAAATATGTTAGCAAATAGGCCACACAAGTGAATAGTACTTTTCGCGCGCTCTGATTTGCTACACAAACTCGGAAATTCCTTGGCTATTCATCTCCGAGGAAAACAAGATGGCGTCGTGTTTCGGGAGCGTGTCTTCTTGACAATATATGTTGTATATTTGGTTGGCTATTTACTTGCGTTGTATATGCTAAAACAAGTATCCCTCTATTCCTCTCCGTGTCAGCACCTTCATGGGATAATTGTTAACTATCCAATGGGATTATTGAAAAAACAAAAATAAAATAGCCGCCATATTGGTTCCCAAATACAAAGCGTTCCTCATTAGCTTCTCTTGTTGTTTCATCCAACATGGCGGCTGCATCTTTGTTTATTTCCTGTCACGTGGTCGAACAGCAAGAATGGTACAACTCTGGACAACCTTATTGCAGATAAATGCAACCACAGCTCTCCTGAACGACACAAAGTCGTCGTATTCCCACACTGACAATAACATTTGACAATATTTTTTTCTAGTTGTATCAAGATGCTCTCAATTTTGGTGTTGTTTCTTGCTTTGATTGGAGGATCTGCAGCGAGAGGTGAGTCCACAGTATGAACAATCTGGAATTGCCATATTTGCTTGCGTATTTATTATAAATATATATAATACATTCGCCAGAAAAAGCATAAACATAGTATTGGCTGAATCAGAGTTGCCATCTTTGGTGGGGATCGACTGAATATACGTCAGCTTGGGCTTGGCCTAAAATACCCAAATACTCCCTTTTTCACTGCCTATTTTTTCGTGATCCTCAAGGGGCTCAACAAGTTATACACCCTCCCCCATTCTCCCCCCCCCCCCCCCCCCCCCTCCCCCTCCCCCTGATAATTTCTGACAAGTCACCAACAACATACGAAACTCTTGACGTGAAAATATGAAATGAAATATTTGTATTCTACTCCGCTGCTCTGAAATTTAAAGTAATGAGATACCAAAAGTGAGTGTATTTGGAAAATATTTACATGAAGTTATTGTTTTGCAGATTGGAAATATGGGCAAACACTTGGCGAAGGTAAAACAAATAAAATTACAAAATATGTTGCAAATTATTACAGTATGGACACTCGAACCGTGAACACTTAGTTGTTTTTCTAACACAAATATATAAATTATCGATTGAGCAAATTGTTCAGAAAAATGATTTATGTTGATCACTAAGTGTATTTAAACTCAATGCTGCATTTGAGAGGCTATGAGGCAATAGAAAGTTCGAAAAAAAAAGTTCGAAAAAAACTTGAAGTGTTCACGGTTCGAGTGTCCACACTGTAATAATGGTTTGATATTGCAACAATATTCACCCAAACAATTGATAAGGAACTCTACAAATTATTAATAATGGTTTGATATTGCAACAATATTCACCCAAACAATTGATAAGGAACTCTACAAATTATTAATAATGGTTTGATATTGCAACAATATTCACCCAAACAATTGATAAGGAACTCTACAAATTATTAATAATGGTTTGATATTACAACAATATTCACCCAAACAATTGATAAGGAACTCTACAAATTATTAATAATGGTTTGATATTACAACAATATTCACCCAAACAATTGATAAGGAACTCTACAAATTATTAATAATGTAAATTAAAGATGTAAAAGTTGCTTCATTATGATTTGAGTTGTTTCATTATGATTGGAGTTATTTCATTATGATTGGAGTTGTTTCATTATGATTGTAGTTGTTTCATTATGATTGGAGGTGTTTCATTATGATTTGAGTTGTTTCATTATGATTTGAGTTGTTTCATTATGATTGGAGTTGTTTCATTATGATTTGAGTTGTTTCATTATGATTGGAGCTGTTTGATTATGATTGGAGTTGTTTGATTATGATTGGAGCTGTTTCATTATGATATGAGTTATTTCATTGGCTGTGTTCACACTAGGTTCCCTAAGCAGCTTAGACCTCGACCTAAGCAGCTAGTGTGGACACGTTTTAGACCGTTTTTCCAAGCTGCTTAGCAGGGCTTTGATTTTGCCGAAAATCAGCGTTGACACTAGGATTTTTTTGAAAAATCCTAAGCAACTTGAAAACATGGTTTGAAGCGGATGCAGCTCAATAATTAGCTAATCCTGTCATTCTTGACATTTGTTTGTTTGTTTATGTCAATCATACCATAATCTTGAGTCGTTAATAATGGTTCATGTTTCATTTCAATTTGAGCGCCAAATCAAAACTATATAGTATAGTCTTGTCTATCATTTGTTCTGCCTTACAAACTGATATGACCGGCAAGAAGAGAGACCATACACTTGACGAAGCAGCGAAGTACATGTATGTTACCGTTGACAGAAACTTACAGCGATACTCGCTTGAAATATATATAGTCTGAACACCAGCAATTATCAAGCAGCTTGGTGTTGGAAGTTGATGACAGATTAGAAACATTTAAAATGGCCCAAGCAGCTTGAAAATGGCCTAGTGTGAACACAGCCATTATGATTTGAGTTGTTTATTTTTTATTTTTTATTTTTTTATTTATTTTTTTATTTTTATTATGATTGGAGTTGTTTCATTATGATTGGAGTTGTTTCATTATGATTGGAGTTGTTTCATTATGATTGGAGTTGTTTCATTATGATTGGAGTTGTTTCATTATGATTGGAGTTGTTTCATTATGATTGGAGTTGTTTCATTATGATTGGAGTTGTTTCATTATGATTGGAGTTGTTTCATTATGATTGGAGTTGTTTCATTATGATTGGAGTCGTTTCATTATGATTGGAGTTGCTTTATTATGATTGGAGTTGTTTGATAATGATTCATACAGCGTTTGGAAAACATACTTGTTCACATTCTGTTTATTTATTTTCTCGAAGTTTACGGACCGGCAGACTGGGGCCAACTTTACAGGAAATGTGGCGGTAGTTCTCAGTCTCCCATAAATATTGACTCCACCAAAGTTGATATACATGACGAGAATGATGATGAGCATGATGATGATTATCGCTTACGCGTCGACTATAAGGCAATATTTGGCTATACAATGGGAACTCTGATGAATAATGGACACTATCCTATGTTCGTGGTGAAAGAAGGTAATGTCGGCACAGAATAAGCTTTGGTGGTGTTGTTGTTTTTTTTTTTTTGGTTTTTTTTTTTTTTTGGTTGTGGTGTTGGATCTGTTGTTGTATTTTTCTGTTCTTCTTTTGCTTTGATATGTTGATCACTCATTGCTTTGCCCTTGCTAGGGGGTGTGGGGGCATGCCCCCTCAGAAAATGTTGAAATCTAGAAGCTCGAAAATGCAATTTCCATCCAATCTGGGCATCAAATGGTGGGGAGACGTGGGCGAATATGTATCGGGCCCAACTCAAAGGGGGAGGGGGACACCAGCCCGGCCCCCATGCCCCCCCCCCCCTTGTATCCGCCCCTGTCTTATTATCAAAAATATGCCTACTAATGACTGAAAGAGGAACGGAGAAGCTGATGAAAGTGTATTTCTAAGAAGATCTGGTATGGAATGAATCGGTTAAATCGAAGCGGTATTTTTGAACTTTGCATTTACCAAATTAGTGGATCGCAATTTTGGGACGGTTTATCCCGTAACTCGGGATAAACCGGCTTGGCTATTCACTGTTTTGGGACGAGATTCAAAATGGCGCAATATATGCGAAGCTGATATTTTATATTTGTTTACTGAATAAAGTGCCATTTGTTATCCAACTGATTTGGTATAAATACTAAAACAATTATCCCCCTCAGTGTCGGTGAGTAGTGGTGAATGTTTACCTTGCCACTCGTGGACTCGCGGCTCGGTAAATATCCACCACTAGTCAGACTTCTACTCGCCTGGAATACCATATTACACTGACAGTTTATTTGCAATACCCTTTCACTGTTTGTTCTCTTGGACTTCGGTGGAGCGACTCTCAAACACCATTGACGTCCAGTATTACCAACTGACACAGTTTATTTGCATTACCCTTTCACTGTTTGTTCTCTTGGACTTCGGTGGAGCGACTCTCAAACACCATTGACGTCCAGTATTACCAACTGACACAGTTTATTTGCAATACCCTTTCACTGTTTGTTCTCTTGGACTTCGGTGGAGCGACTCTCAAACACCATTGACGTCCAGTATTACCAACTGACACAGTTTATTTGCATTACCCTTTCACTGTTTGTTCTCTTGGACTTCGGTGGAGCGACTCTCAAACACCATTGACGTCCAGTATTACCAACTGACACAGTTTATTTGCAATACCCTTTCACTGTTTGTTCTCTTGGACTTCGGTGGAGCGACACTCAAACACCATTGACGTCCAGTATTACCAACTGACACAGTTTATTTGCAATACCCTTTCACTGTTTGTTCTCTTGGACTTCGGTGGAGCGACTCTCAAACACCATTGACGTCCAGTATTACCAACTGACACAGTTTATTTGCATTACCCTTTCACTGTTTGTTCTCTTGGACTTCGGTGGAGCGACTCTCAAACACCATTGACGTCCAGTATTACCAACTGACACAGTTTATTTGCATTACCCTTTCACTGTTTGTTCTCTTGGACTTAGGTGGAGCGACTCTCAAACACCATTGACGTCCAGTATTACCAACTGACACAGTTTATTTGCATTACCCTTTCACTGTTTGTTCTCTTGGACTTCGGTGGAGCGACTCTCAAACACCATTGACGTCCAGTATTACCAACTGACACAGTTTATTTGCATTACCCTTTCACTGTTTGTTCTCTTGGACTTCGGTGGAGCGACTCTCAAACACCATTGACGTCCAGTATTACCAACTGACACAGTTTATTTGCATTACCCTTTCACTGTTTTGTTCTCTTGGACTTAGGTGGAGCGACTCTCAAACACCATTGACGTCCAGTATTACCAACTGACACAGTTTATTTGCATTACCCTTTCACTGTTTGTTCTCTTGGACTTCGGTGAAGCGACTCTCAAACACCCCATTAACGGCCAGTCTTACAAACTGACACAGTTTATTTGCATTACCATTTCATGCACTGTTTGTTCTCTTGGACTTAGGTGGAGCAACTTTCAAACACCCCATTAACCGCCAGTATTACCAACTGACACAGTTGCACTTCCATTTTGGCTGTGATGATAGCGTTGGTTCTGAGCACACTGTTGATGGCAAATCCTACCCAGCCGAGGTAGGATAATAATAATAAGTTAGATAATAATAATAATTATCGTATGTTCTATAATATATACATCCCTTTGCAAAAATTATGTAAATCAAGTATATCAGTATATCCATATATCGGGTGCATTATGGGTAATACTATTTTAGAGTTTTTCCACAAAATATGCAGCAGAGACTTACAAACAACAAACTAGAGACTAAACATATCAAACTTATGTTATACAAAAGATCATTGTTTCACATATGCAGATGAGGCGAGTCTTGTTTAGGCGAAAAACAGCATGATTTTGATACATTTTTGCTGTTTACTGCATTGTTAAAATACAAATCAAAAACCTACCAACGGAATATAAAATACCAATATGTAAGGAATGAATAAGCTGGCAATTCAAGCACAAATAAAGAGGTTTGAAGGTGGCATTTTCCGTTTCTTTAAAATTGATCGAACTGAAATCTCTGAAGAGATATGGGAGAGCGTTAGATACGCTACACATAAAAACCCTTTGAATTATTTGGGAATTGTGTCAATCAAAAACCTACCGCCAGATTCAAATGCTCTGTAATGATACGCGCGTTGTGATATAAAATACATGTATATTGGATATAATTAAGCGGTGGCAAAATGAAATCTAAAACTCTTTGTTTGGTAATCGTGAACATCATATTGGTGCTCTTTATCCCGGTCTGTATGTAGAAGCTACATAGACAAATAAATTATGGCTCGGAAAGGACGTTTTTGAAGGCAATTTCTAATATTTACACACAAGATCAATAGGTCTGAAGTTCGAATTTGAAATTGTGATATATTTTCCCCTGTTGAAGAAACATATGCAGCTCTATAGCATCCTCTTTTATACTTCTAATCAACACATTATCAAAGGCGGAAAAAGATCAATTGAGAAATGCTTTATTTAGCGGCCAAAGAACAAATTGCTCGATTAGTCGGGCCTCAAACATGCTTTTTATAGTAAACAAAGCACATTTGTAATTCAATAATTTCATCTTGCACAAGCGCATTCAACAACGTTGTCCGCGTGATACTGTGTCCACGGCACAGGAGCAAATGTTCAATGATGCATGACATAAGTTTGATATGCACATAACATTCTAGTGTTTCACCAATGTTGGTTACGTGAAACATCATTTAGGGGACTTTTTCAATTACCCATAATGCACCCGATATATGGATATAATGATATCGCTTGATTTACATCATTTTTGCAATCGGCTGTATACGTATGTTCTACATACAGTCATTTGCAAAAATTCTGGCCGCCACGATATATCAATATATCAATATATCGGGTGCATCACTAATACTATTAAATGAAGCAAAATTTACAAACAACAAACGTAAGACTAAAATAAACATTATACTAATTATTTCTACCAACTTTGCTGGCGTTAACCCTCTTTTAAGGGAAATTTTCGATTATTTAATTACCCACCATAATGCACCCTATATATATTGATATATTGATATTTCGTAGCAACCAGAATTTTTGCAAATGACTGTATATATACGTATGTTCTATATATGCTCGTTCTAATGGGCTTGCATCACCTGTTACGTGACATTTCACATTTTCACCGAAGACAAACAAAAATATCATAACTTGAAATATCATACTAAGACTAAACTAGTAAAAGTTGAACATTTCAAAATAATTAAGCAAATAAGACGAAAGTTAAAGGTTTTCAAAGTTTCCCGCTTTGACAAGGATTTGTATGGGTTTTTCGCGCTGTTGGCTTCCATCATACACACCTATTCCAAAAATCGTTGTCCCCGCCGTAATCAACAAGCTGAGAAGCTAAACTGAGACCGCAAAGGGCATTGGGACTTTCTACTTATTCATTCATTTATCGGTAGACAATTTGACAACATGCATTTTCAAATGGCCGAATAGTTCCAAATGATTGCTATTAAACGCTCGTAGGGATAACTTCTCAAGTACCCGGAATAAATTAATTAATTAGGAGATTCCCGAAGTCCTTTGCGGTCGTCATCTTCTTGCTTGTTAGGGGGAAGTTGCCCCCCCCCCCCCCCCCCCCCCTAGCAAGGCGAAACATATACCAAAAAGTACTGAGAACTGTACTATTTTCATTTATTTTTTTGCTGTTAAAATAAGTACTGCCCCCCTTGAATCAGCGGCACAGAGCGCATGCGCCTTGGTACCCAGTTGTCCATTTGTAAGAAAAAGAAACGAGCCCATTTTTCAAGATGCGAGGATAGCACGGATTCCGAAATGGCCCTGCTGGCGAACGCGAAAAGGGACTATTATAGTTCCTAGTTCATATTCAAACTATCACCATTACAGATGCAGTTGATTTTCTTCAACACAAAATATAAACAAGCACTTCGAGCAGCAAGAAAACCAGATGGTTTGGCAGCCATTGGAGTATTTCTGGAACACTCGGTAGGTTACATGGCGGGAGTACACTTTATATTTTCAAGATTCGCCCATAAGGCAGGTGTATAGTACAATAGGACGCGAAGTCCCCTTTAAAGGGAATTAACACATTATAACTTCAACTCTTTGCTAAAGCAGTTTCAGCGTTGTACAAAACGTATTTTCCAGCCTATCGGTTTTTGGCGCTCAATACGCGCGTTCGTAAAAAATATTATATTAAAGTATATCGGTTAATGAGATCAGTACCCTGGTTCCAGAGGCTTTAATAAGCTATATAATACTGTTTGTACGCTGCGAAGCGACCTTACGCGAGCTGCGAAGCAGCGAGAAAGAAAATCAAAACCTCTGGTCGCGGCCGTTACGAAACTCAGTTTCATGCAGACACCTAATGAATGACAGCCTTCAAACATGTCAGATACAATCGACCAATCAGCGAATTTCGTAAGACGATCCCCCTTTGCTGATTGGTCGATTGCATCTGACATGTTTGAAGGCTGTCATTCATTAGGTGTTTGCATGGAAGTGAGATTCGTAACGGCTGCGACCAGAGGCTTTGTTTTCTTTCTAGCTGCTTCGCAGCTCGCGGGATACAAACATCGTATTATGGAGGTTTGACAAAGCCTCTGGAACCAGGGTATGAGATCAGTAGACGTTGTATAATCTACAAATAGTGCTAGATCAACACATCTAACAATGTTCTTGGTTTGATTAGAAAGATTCCATCGCAAATATAAACAGCTTCATCAAGTATTTTGCAAAAATCAAACAACCAGGTAAAAATCACTTCATCACATTGAACCGAGCGTCCACTAGTGATAATAATAATAATAATAATAATAATAATATTTAATAATAATCGTGATAGCAATAATACTATTAATGATAATACTATTAATGATAATAATAATAATGATGATGATGTTGATGATGATAATGATAATGGTAATGATGAGTAATGGTAATGATGATGATGATAATGATGATAATGACGATGATGATGATGATAATGATGATAATGATGATGACAATGGCAATGATGATGATGATAGTGATGATGGTGATGGTGACGGTTATGATGATGGATGATGATAATGATGATGATAGTGATGATGGTGATGATGGTGGTGATGATGATGATGATGATGATGATGATGAAGATGATGAAGAAGGACGACAATGACGACGATGATGAGAATCATCAATCATATCGGTCATCATCTTCATCATCTAATCGTTTGTTTTAAACAGGTGCTGATATTAAAAATGTTGGCGTTTATCTGGATACCATACTCCCTGGATTATCAACTGGTGTACTAGACTACTACGTCTACGAAGGATCACTTACCACCGCCCCGTCTTGTTCTCGATCTGCGAGCTGGTTGGTTTTAAAGAAACCTATCACTACAAACATTAACTTGGTCAGTATTATGTTGCTTTTCAATTCTGTATTTATTTGATGGTCGTTTTCGCATGAGTGGGGAATTAACAGTACGGAGTTACGGTCACGGTACGGAATCGAATAAATTGTATTCAACCAATCATAGCGCGCGAAATCATATCTCAACCAATCAGAATGCTTCGAAGGCATCAACGGATGGCGCAAAACCGTATACGTACATACATACTTTATTGATCCATTCCCAGCAGGGTTTTTCAATGTCCAATACAATTGTCAATGTCGGTATGAACCGTATATGCAATAATGCAATAATGGCGTCCAATTTCAATTGCCATTGTTCTGAACTGAGTAGCCTCTCATCCAGGTGAAAATGCTTTTGTATTTCCACGTGAACAAGTGGTTAGTCAGTCCAGAACAATTGCAATTGAATTTGGACGCCATTATTGCTTTCGGTCTATACCGTAACTACTTTCTACTTATAGTAAAACGACTCAGACTCAGACTCAGACTCAGACTCAGACTCAGACTCAGACTCAGACTCAGACTCAGACTCAGACTCAGACTCAGACTCAGACTCAGACTCAGACTCAGACTCAGACTCAGACTCAGACTCAGACTCAGACTCAGACTCAGACTCAGACTCAGACTCAGACTCAGACTCAGACTCAGACTCAGACTCAGACTCAGACTCAGACTCAGACTCAGACTCAGACTCAGACTCAGACTCAGACTCAGACTCAGACTCAGACTCAACTCAGACTATATGTTGTTTGTGTATATGCTTTATGTCGCTAGTGGAAATCATTAATTATTGAAATTATATAAATTATGCATCAAATTTTGAGTATTGTTTTGTTCCTCTCCTTAACAGTTCCATGCTTTCAAAAGTCTAAGGGCCGAACATGGCAGCAAATATGCAGGCGTGATGTGCAACAACTTCCGTCCCCCTCAGCCATTGAATGGTCGCAAGATTGCAATGTATTCACACGTTCATGATTCCGCATAAACATCCAGTCATTGTAAAAACTGGACTTCCATTTTGGGCCAAAGTCTATCTTTGGAAATCAAAATGAGTCAATTAAATAATTGAATTGCGTGTGAAATATCGTTGTTGTTCCCCCCCCCCCCCCCCCCCCGGATATTTTAGGTAAATGCGCATGCTCGTTTAGCCGATCAGCCGTGAATTCGGTTCGAAAGCGAATCGATCGAATTCGTTTTTGAGGGGTACCGAAAGGTCAAGGCGAGACTTTGCGAGACTCCGAGACAAGGCATATTTTTGCCAGCCCGAGACGCTTTTTCACCGCTGGATTTCCTTTGTTTTCAAAATAATAATAATTCGAGATCGGCGAAATGTGACCGGCGAAATTTTGCGAGAACATTGACTTTTTGCGGGGACCATTCAACACCCCTTTTAAATATCCCGTCAACATTCGTGTTCAAAATGTTATAACTGCCACTCAGGACACAATATCCGAGTAAAATACAGCTATTTCAAAAAACATTGATACTGAACAGTGAACTCGAAGAAAATACGAAGACGATTCACCGGAAGTGAGCTGTTCATATTAGTAGATTCCAGGCCGTCTCGGAAATATCCGCCATCTTGAAGTGGGCGTAAAATATAAAATCGCTCGGGCCGGGAGTGCAAATTATTATTATTTCTGTATGGACTCAATAAACTACATATACACAACGAAACGAAAAATATGCCCTATGTTCCGCTCGTTCCTTCGGTGAAAATGATCAAATACATTTTTTAATGTTTACTTTATTTCCAGTCTTGATATTTTTAGCTTCAGCATTGGACGGAACCATAAGGTGTTATTTTGAAAGACAGGATGATAAGAACAAAGGAACATGTTTTCTGATCTAAGCACTTCACGTAGCTATAAACTTGGATGTACCGGTATACTGCGGCGCTTGGTTGTTGATATTTTACCATCATGTTTGGACGGCCATCATTATGTAATTGTCTCGTTTCTTGCCGTCTAATCCTGGAGGAAAATCAGTTTTATATTTCACGCAAAGGAACACTTGAGGGAGGTAAGGCACTAAATATATTTCTGTGTTCGTATTTTACCAGATGAAATGTTCTACCTCTCAACTGAGACACTGATTCGAGTCTGTAGCTACATGTATTTTGGCGAATGCCTGAGTAGAGAACGGAGATGGGGAATATCCAATACGCATTGCTTTTGCCTTTCATTTTGAAGAGGACTGATTGCTTTTGTAAACACATTTATTCCCGGATTTATCGGACAAAAACCGAAGACATATATAAATTTATGCGCCTCAGCTCTGTTGACTTGTGAGGCCTTGCACTTTGCTTGTTTGATCCTTGATTTCAGTTCATGTTTTATATACGATAAGTTTGTTACTGATATTACATAGGATACAAAGGATTGCTTCCCGATACTGTATCTGGACATTGTCAATGTCACCAAACTGCTTTTGAACTTAAGGCGGAACAAAGCTATACAATTACAGCTTTTGGCATATATATGTCGCTCTTTTGGGAAGTTTCCTCACGGTCATTTTTTCTCTAATACTCACTATGGGCAGATTATTAGTATATATGATCGTAATTCATCAAAAATAAGGCAATAAAAAAAAACTTTACTCTAATATTTTCTGATTTTTAGATTCAAATTTGCCGCTTTTCCCTCGTCCACCAATGATTGCAGTGAAAATAATTGGATTATGTTTTCTCATTAACGGCTCCAGATGCATTAGCCCTATTGTTTTCGCTACAGTTCTTACGCGGAGCGTTACTTAAAATGTGCACATGGAGGCTGTGGCCTGCAATGAGGATTGAACTGTACAGATGTGTTCCAGGTAACTGTAATGTACACAGGGAGGCGGTGGCCTGCCTGATGAGGATTGAACTGTACAGATGTGTTCCAGGTAACTGTAATGTACACAGGGAGGCGGTGGCCAATATATAAGATATTGGTAAATTAGGGAGCTTAATCCCAGTATAAGGTGATACCCCTATCTAATATCTAATATATAAGATATTGGTAAACAAATGGATTAGGGAACTTAATCCCAGTATAAGGTGATACCCCTATCTAATATATAATATATAAGATATTGGTAAACAAATGGATTAGGGAACTTAATCCCAGTATAAGGTGATACCCTACACAAAATATAATATATAAGATATTGGTGAACAAATGGATTAGGGAACTTAATCCCAGTATAAGGTGATACCCTACATAAAATATAATATATAAGATATTGGTGAACAAATGGATTAGGGAACTTAATCCCAGTATAAAGTGATACCCCTATCTAAAATATAATATATAAGATATTGGTGAACAAATGGATTATAGGGAACTTAATCCCAGTATAAAGTGATACTCCTATCTAAAATATAATATATAAGATATTGGTGAACAAATGGATTAGCGAACTTAATCCCAGTATAAGGTGATACCCTACATAAAATATAATATATAAGATATTGGTAAACAAATGGATTAGGGAACTTAATCCCAGTATAAGGTGATACCCCTTTCTAAAATATAATATATAAGATATTGGTAAACAAATGGATTAGGGAACTTAATCCCAGTATAATAAGGTGATACTCTACATAAAATATAAGATATAACATATTGGTAAACAAATGGATTAAGGAACTTAATCCCAGTATAAGGTGATACTCTACATAAAATATAAGATATAAGATATTGGTAAACAAATGGATTAAGGAACTTAATCCCAGTATAATGTGATACCCCTTTCTAAAATATAATATATAAGATATTGGTTAACAAATGTATTAGGGAACTTAATCCCAGTATAAGGTGATACTCTACATAAAATATAATATATAAGATATTGGTAAACAAATGGATTAGGGAACTTAATCCCAGTATAAGGTGATACTCTACATAAAATATAAGATATAAGATATTGGTAAACAAATGGATTAAGGAACTTAATCCCAGTATAAGGTGATACCCTACATAAAATATAATATATAAGATATTGGTGAACAAATGGATTAGGGAACTTAATCCCAGTATAAAGTAATACCCCTATCTAAAATATAAGATATAAGATATTGGTGAACAAATGGATTATAGGGAACTTAATCCCAGTATAAAGTGATACTCCTATCTAAAATATAATATATAAGATATTGGTGAACAAATGGATTAGCGAACTTAATCCCAGTATAAGGTGATACCCCTATCTAATATCTAATATATAAGATATTGGTAAACAAATGGATTAGGGAACTTAATCCCAGTATAAGGTGATACCCCTATCTAATATATATAATATATAAGATATTGGTAAACAAATGGATTAGGGAACTTAATCCCAGTATAAGGTGATACCCTACACTAAATATAATATATAAGATATTGGTGAACAAATGGATTAGGGAACTTAATCCCAGTATAAGGTGATACCCTACATAAAATATAATATATAAGATATTGGTGAACAAATGGATTAGGGAACTTAATCCCAGTATAAAGTGATACCCCTCTCTAAAATATAATATATAAGATATTGGTGAACAAATGGATTATAGGGAACTTAATCCCAGTATAAAGTGATACTCCTATCTAAAATATAATATATAAGATATTGGTGAACAAATGGATTAGCGAACTTAATCCCAGTATAAGGTGATACCCTACATAAAATATAATATATAAGATATTGGTAAACAAATGGATTAGGGAACTTAATCCCAGTATAAGGTGATACCCCTTTCTAAAATATAATATATAAGATATTGGTAAACAAATGGATTAGGGAACTTAATCCCAGTATAAGGTGATACTCTACATAAAATATAAGATATAAGATATTGGTAAACAAATGGATTAAGGAACTTAATCCCAGTATAATGTGATACCCCTTTCTAAAATATAATATATAAGATATTGGTTAACAAATGGATTAGGGAACTTAATCCCAGTATAAGGTGATACTCTACATAAAATATAATATATAAGATATTGGTAAACAAATGGATTAGGGAACTTAATCCCAGTATAAGGTGATACTCTACATAAAATATAAGATATAAGATATTGGTAAACAAATGGATTAAGGAACTTAATCCCAGTATAAGGTGATACCCTACATAAAATATAATATATAAGATATTGGTGAACAAATGGATTAGGGAACTTAATCCCAGTATAAAGTAATACCCCTATCTAAAATATAAGATATAAGATATTGGTGAACAAATGGATTATAGGGAACTTAATCCCAGTATAAAGTGATACTCCTATCTAAAAATATAATATATAAGATATTGGTGAACAAATGGATTAGCGAACTTAATCCCAGTATAAGGTGATACCCTACATAAAATATAATATATAAGATATTGGTAAACAAATGGATTAGGGAACTTAATCCCAGTATAAGGTGATACTCTACATAAAATATAATATATAAGATATTGGTGAACAAATGGATTAGGGAACTTAATCCCAGTATAAGGTGATACCCCTATCTAAAATATAATATATAAGATATTGGTGAACAAATGGATTAGGGAACTTAATCCCAGTATAAGGTGATACCCCTATCTAAAATATAATATATAAGATATTGGTGAACAAATGGATTAGGGAACTTAATCCCAGTATAAAGTGATACCCCTATCTAATATATAATATATAAGATATTGGTAAACAAATGGATTAGGGAACTTAATCCCAGTATAAAGTGATACCCCTATCTAAAATATAATATATAAGATATTGGTGAACAAATGGATTAGCGAACTTAATCCCAGTATAAAGTGATACTCCTATCTAAAATATAATATACAAGATATTGGTGAACAAATGGATTAGGGAACTTAATCCCAGTATAAGGTGATACTCCTATCTAAAATATAATATATAAGATATTGGTGAACAAATGGATTAGGGAACTTAATCCCAGTATAAGGTGATACCCCTATCTAAAATATAATATATAAGATATTGGTGAACAAATGGATTAGGGAACTTAATCCCAGTATAAAGTGATACCCCTATCTAATATATAATATATAAGATATTGGTAAACAAATGGATTAGGGAACTTAATCCCAGTATAAAGTGATACCCCTATCTAAAATATAATATATAAGATATTGGTGAACAAATGGATTAGCGAACTTAATCCCAGTATAAAGTGATACTCCTATCTAAAATATAATATACAAGATATTGGTGAACAAATGGATTATAGGGAACTTAATCCCAGTATAAAGTGATACTCCTATCTAAAATATAATATATAAGATATTGGTGAACAAATGGATTAGCGAACTTAATCCCAGTATAAGGTGATACCCTACATAAAATATAATATATAAGATATTGGTAAACAAATGGATTAGGGAACTTAATCCCAGTATAAGGTGATACCCCTTTCTAAAATATAATATATAAGATATTGGTAAACAAATAGATTAGGGAACTTAATCCCAGTATAAGGTGATACTCTACATAAAATATAAGATATAAGATATTTGTAAACAAATGGATTAGGGAACTTAATACCAGTATAAAGTGATACCCCTATCTAAAATATAATATATAAGATATTGGTAAACAAATCGATTAGGGAACTTAATCCCAGTATAAGGTGATACTCTACATAAAATATAATATATAAGATATTGGTAAACAAATGGATTAAGGAACTTAATCCCAGTATCAGGTGATACCCCTTTCTAAAATATAATATATAAGATATTGGTAAACAAATGGATTAGGCAACTTAATCCCAGTATAAGGTGATACTCTACATAAAATATAATATATAAGATATTGGTAAACAAATGGATTAGGGAACTTAATCCCAGTATAAGGTGATACTCTACATAAAATATAAGATATAAGATATTGGTAAACAAATGGATTAAGGAACTTAATCCCAGTATAAGGTGATACCCCTTTCTAAAATATAATATATAAGATATTGGTAAACAAATGGATTAGGGAACTTAATCCCAGTATAAGGTGATACTCTACATAAAATATAAGATATAAGATATTGGTAAACAAATGGATTAAGGAACTTAATCCCAGTATAAGGTGATACCCCTTTCTAAAATATAATATATAAGATATTGGTAAACAAATGGATTAGGTAACTTAATCCCAGTATAAGGTGATACCCCTTTCTAAAATATAATATATAAGATATTGGTAAACAAATGGATTAGGGAACTTAATCCCAGTATAAGGTGATACTCTACATAAAATATAAGATATAAGATATTGGTAAACAAATGGATTAAGGAACTTAATCCCAGTATAAGGTGATACTCTACATAAAATATAATATATAAGATATTGGTAAACAGTTGGATTAGGGAACTTAATCCCAGTATAAGGTGATACTCTACAAAAAATATAATATATAAGATATTGGTAAACAAATGGATTAGGGAACTTAATCCCAGTATAAGGTGATACTCTACATAAAATATAATATATAAGATATTGGTAAACAAATGGATTAGGGAACTTAATCCCAGTATAAAGTGATACTCTACATAAAATATAATATATAAGATATTGGTAAACAAATGGATTAGGGAACTTAATCCCAGTATAAGGTGATACTCTACATAAAATATAAGATATAAGATATTGGTAAACAAATGGATCAAGGAACTTAATCCCAGTATAAGGTGATACCCCTTTCTAAAATATAATATATAAGATATTGGTAAACAAATGGATTAGGGAACTTAATCCCAGTATAAGGTGATACTCTACATAAAATATAATATATAAGATATTGGTAAACAAATGGATTAGGGAACTTAATCCCAGTATAAGGTGATACTCTACATAAAATATAAGATATAAGATATTGGAAAACAAATGGATTAAGGAACTTAATCCCAGTATAAGGTGATACCCCTTTCTAAAATATAATATATAAGATATTGGTAAACAAATGGATTAGGGAACTTAATCCCAGTATAAGTTGATACCCCTTTCTAAAATATAATATATAAGATATTGGTAAACAAATGGATTAGCGAACTTAATCCCAGTATAAGGTGATACCCTACATAAAATATAATATATAAGATATTGGTAAACAAATGGATTAGGGAACTTAATCCCAGTATAAGGTGATACTCTACATAAAATATAAGATATAAGATATGGGTGAACAAATGGATTAAGGAACTTAATCCCAGTATAAGGTGATACCCCTTTCTAAAATATAATATATAAGATATTGGTAAACAAATGGATTAGGGAACTTAATCCCAGTATAAGGTGATACCCCTATCTAAAATATAATATATAAGATATTGGTAAACAAATGGATTAGGGAACTTAATCCCAGTATAAGGTGATACCCTACATAAAATATAATATATAAGATATTGGTAAACAAATGGATTATAGGGAACTTAATCCCAGTATAAAGTGATACCCCTTTCTGAAATATAATATATAAGATATTGGTAAACAAATGGATTATAGGGAACTTAATCCCAGTATAATGTGATACCCCTACATAAAATATAATATATAAGATATTGGTAAACAAATGGATTAGGGAACTTAATCCCAGTATAAGGTGATACTCTACATAAAATATAAGATATAAGATATTGGTAAACAAATGGATTATAGGGAACTTAATCCCAGTATAATGTGATACCCCTACATAAAATATAATATATAAGATATTGGTAAACAAATGGATTATAGGGAACTTAATCCCAGTATAATGTGATACCCCTACATAAAATATAATATATAAGATATTGGTAAACAAATGGATTAGGGAACTTAATCTCAGTATAAGGTGATACTCTACATAAAATATAAGATATAAGATATTGGTAAACAAATGGATTAAGGAACTTAATCCCAGTATAAGGTGATACCCTACATAAAATATAAGATATAAGATATTGGTAAACAAATGGATTAAGGAACTTAATCCCAGTATAAGGTGATACCCTACATAAAATATAAGATATAAGATATTGGTAAACAAATGGATTAAGGAACTTAATCCCAGTATAAGGTGATACCCTACATAAAATATAAGATATAAGATATTGGTGAACAAATGTATTATAGGGAACTTAATCCCAGTATAAAGTGATACCCCTATCTAAAATATAATATATAAGATATTGGTGAACAAATGTATTATAGGGAACTTAATCCCAGTATAAAGTGATACCCCTATCTAAAATATAATATATAAGATATTGGTGAACAAATGGATTATAGGGAACTTAATCCCAGTATAAAGTGATACCCCTACCTCAAATATAATATATAAGATATTGGTGAACAAATGTATTATAGGGAACTTAATCCCAGTATAAAGTGATAACCCTATCTAAAATATAATATATATATTGGTGAACAAATGTATACAAATATGATTGATTGTTTGAGTCTTTCTTTCCTTAATTTGTTGGTAAGTTTGTTGGTTTGTCATGCAACTTGTGTCTCTCTTTCTAATTTGTAATTTATTCTTTATTCTTTAATAATAGAATGCTTTCGACCATTGGGAATGCAGAATGGTAAAATTAAAGATTCACAGATAAGTTCTTCCTCCTTATATAGCGCAAAATCCGCCCCATGGAAAGCCAGGCTTTATGGGAAATCAGCATGGATAGTTCGATCAGTTCGAACTCCGCCTCTTAAAACGATTAAAATAGACCTTGGTTCTGTCAAGGAGGTTACAGCCATTGACACACAAGGATACAAACAAAAGTGGGTTACAGGATACCACATCACATACTTTAATAGTGGTGGTATCAAGGCTCACTGTGGCGGTATAGATAAAGTATTTAAAGGAAACACAGATGGTAACTCCGTGGTCAAGCATATTCTAACCCCCCGATAAGAACAACAGTTATATTTGTTACTAGTGTACATTGGCACACCGCGCCTGCCCTTGAGGATGGAGCTATATGGATGTTCAGGTACCTATAGTGTCACCACGAACCCATGTCAGGTCAAATGGACAACGCCCTTACTTTGTCATATTTTATTTGAATCAGCGAACAGACCGGTCTGTCAGTCAAATGGACAACGCCGGTACTTTGTCAGGTCAAATGGACAACGCCCTTACTTTGTCATATTATATGAGAATCAGCGAACAGACCGGTCTGTCAGGTCAAATGCACAACACCCTTACTTTGTCATATTATATTAGAATCAGCGAACAGACCGGTCTGTCAGGTCAAATGGACAACACCCTTACTTTGTCATATTATATTAGAATCAGCGAACAGACCGGTCTGTCAGGTCAAATGGAAAACACCCTTACTTTGCCATATTATATTAGAATCAGCGAACAGACCGGTCTGTCAGGGCAAATAGACAACGCCAAATAGACAACGCCCCACTTTGTCATATTATATTAGAATCAGCGAACAGACCGGTCTGTCAGGTCAAATGGACAACGCCCTTACTTTGTCATATTATATTAGAATCAGCGAACAGACCGGTCTGTCAGGTCAAATGGACAACGCCCTTACTTTGCCATATTTCTGTTCTTATTTTTTTTCAGTGAAGGAAGACAATCAATAACCTGCTACACATGGTTAAATAACAATGGAATCTAAAGACCAGCATAATTTTGATCAAAAATAAATAAATAAATAACTGTTTATGTGTCCAATGTGTTCTAGCGCTTGCGCACTAATTGGGGGATCACACTGTACTCTCTCACACAGCGCTGAGAATTGCAAGTTTTCAATAGTGTTAACTCTTTTATATTAGTAATCGTGGTCAACATCAGCTGAGTTGTATCAGTGTTGTGTGCTAAAGGATACGATCTGTTTTAAGTAATTGCTGTGTATTATTGTATCAGTAAGCTTAAATAAATCATGTGCATTGGTTTGTATTGTAGAGTGATGAATGAAATGGACATTCAACATCCCGAACACCGTCTAATTTGCTAACTAGGGTTAGTTAGAAACTTACTCTATTCTATGGGAGGTGAATAATCGGCCGTGTTTACAATTTGAGTTGCGATTGCTCAAGATAATAGACCTTTTTACCGATACGGCGGCCATCTTGAATTATGGAGAAATTATGGGATGCCCAGGGTGCAAGCTAGTAACATGTAGTAACCATTTGGCCATGAAAAACTACGAAAACCTAATCTAAAGCAATGAATTTGTACAAAATTATACAATACACAAAACATGTAGATATTAAGTCATACAACACTATGTCTAGCGTGACATAGAAAAATAATATATTGGCGCGACTCCACTCTCTACAGTTTTTGGGTCATTTGCACCCTGGGCATCCCATAATGTTTTAGCCAAAACAATAGAATCCAAAATGGCCGCCGTGTCGGTAAAAAGGTCTATTACGTCACATAATATCATTAATTAAAGGAGAAGAAAATTCCGTTCAGTTTGGAATAGTCGTTAACAATATAGATTTCGGCAAACACGAAGCGACCTGAAAGACGACGGCATGCGCTGACGTTTCAAAATGACCAGAAAGCGACCATACTTTCTAACAATTATTATGAAGAACATTGATGGTCGTTTATAGATAAATACAATTCAACTTCGTTGGCGACCACCCCAGAAAGCGACTACCTCACAAAGCGAACACCCCACAAAGCGACCATCCTGATGGATAACATTGGCGGTCGTTTATACGAGGTTCTGCAAAACACAAATAAACTATCTGATGCGATTAATGTTTTTATTCGAGCATGAAACAACTTGGAAAAAAAAAATGATATAACTTGAAGTTTTACTCAACCTCGTTCCCATGTCCTTCTCATCTTATTATGACGAGTGTAATGAATATGGTCTGGATACTAGTTTGAGTCTTTCATATAAATATCCCCCCCCCCCCCCCCCCCCCCAAAAAAAAAAAACACTCGAAAAGAAAGGAGAAAGGATCTAAATTAAAATACGATTGTTCGAGACTATTTTTGAATCATTCATCATAATAAATTAATTGTACACAACTGTTCATACCCAAGGACTTCAAGACAATAACTCGGTTTGCTGCAACACAGGTACTCAGAGATGAAATAAAATCTCGATAACATCTCAGGTTATGACCGGAAATGACGTCATTTTATACTGAAGGACGAATTACCAACCGAAAGCGACGGTTAAAAAGACGAAAATTATAATAAAACGTTGGTCAGCGGTCTCATTTATCTTAAATATTGTCTTTTTTAAATCGCATGTAACCCAGACACGAGGGCGAGGTTACAAAGCTTGTCTATTTCGTTCATATTTCCAAAAGATGAATATTACCAGTTTTGTTGCCATGACGATTATAAAGATACATATGGTGTGTGACACTGAAGTCACGAGTGGGTGACATATCACTAAGTATAATGTGTGACAAGACTATGTTGTTAAACCGGGCAGGAATGCAATTGGCCATTACAAAAAAGAGCAGGGGACTGGGACCAAGTCCGTAAAACTAATTCAATAAGAAACTAGCAAAAATGGGCATCATTTTCTGACAGAGCAGATCAAACTTAGCTAATCTGGAAAGTTTGGTGAACTTTGGCTTAATATTGACGATGCTAGAGGGCATCAAAGATGTACATTTTCCCATACAAACTCTGTATTTTTTTTACGTCTACCCAAACCATACATTCACTGTAAAATTTCAAAATGTCAAAAGTTTATAATTCCGACAGAATTCACTCAAATCACACCAAACTTTGCACATATGATAATTTCAACATGTTGTTTCATGTCATAAACTTAATTTCGTAATTACATTAATTCTAATAAACTCGTTCCCAGTCCCCTGCTCTTTTTTGCAATGGACAATTCGAAGCTGTAATCAATACCATCTAAGTCGTACATCTTCCCAGGCCTCGCGCGGCTGGACAAGGAGACTTGGTCACAAAGTTGTCCAGCTCAGACAAAAATCGCTGTAATTGTAACATGAAACTGCCACTTTAATAGCGCAGCGTATCACGATGAAGTCGGCGTGAAATTAGAAAAAAGCGGCGATAAATATGTTCATCTACTTCGTTTAAAATGTCTTGTGAAGTTTAATTTAATTCACTCGTTTCCAAAACATGAATAGCTTTCTGTCACTCTAATGGATTTGTTTTCGTATTTAAAAGGCTTCTGGAGTGTAATTGGTTTTCTTGGCATTCAAATGGTTTATCAGCATTCAAATGGTTTCTTGGCATTCAAATGGTTTCTCAGCATTCAAATGTTTTCTCAGCATTCAAATGGTTTCTCAGCATTCAAATGGTTTCTCAACATTCAAATGGTTTCTCGGCATTCAAATGGTTTCTCAGCATTCAAATGGTTTCTCAGCATTCAAATGGTTTCTCGGCATTCAAATGGTTTCTCAGCATTCAAATGGTTTCTCAGCATTCAAATGGTTTCTCAGCATTCAAATGGTTTCTCAGCATTCAAATGGTTTTCAGCATTCAGATGGTTTCTCAGCATTCAGATGGTTTCTCATTTTCTTCTGTTTTTCTCTGATGCGTTTTTGTTGTTCCTCAGCTGGGGTTTGGGTCAAAGTTAAACGAAGATGTTTTTGTTGTTCCTCAGCTGGGGTTTGGGCCAAAGTTAAACGAAGATGGCACCGTTACATTAGCAAAGTTAAATCCTCCTTGAGCTTCGATGCGTTTGGATTCTGTAAAATATGAAGATAAATATTGCTTTCATCTGTTGTCGTAATACAATAAAACGATGATAAAACAAAAATAATGATACACAATCATCATCGTCATCATCGGTATCATCCACTGTTTAAATCATCGCCAATATCGTAAACATTATTATTAGCATCAGTCATCATTCAATGTCATTAATCATCAGTCATCACCATTAATCATCATCATTAATCTTGATATTCATCATCATTAGTCATCATCATTAATCCTTCTTAATAATCATCAGTCATCATCATTAATCATGACCATTAATCATCATCATAAATCATAAATCATTATCATCAATCACAATCATTAATCATCAGTCATCATCATTAATCATCATCATTAATCCTCGTTATTAATCATCAGTCATCATCATTAATCATCATCATAAATCGTTATCATCAATCACAATCATTAATCATCAGTCATCATCATTAATCATCAGTCATCATCATTAATCATCATCATTAATCATCATCATTAATCACCAGTCATCATCATTAATCATCATCATTAATCATCAGTCATCATCATTAATCACCAGTCATCATCATTAATCACCAGTCATCATCATTAATCACCAGTCATCATCATTAATCATCATCATTAATCATCATCGTTAATCATCAGTCATCATCATTAATCACCAGTCATCATCATTAATCACCAGTCATCATCATTAATCACCAGTCATCATCATTAATCACCAGTCATCATCATTAATCATCATTAATCACCATCATTAATCACCAGTCATCATCGTTAATCATCATGATTAATCATCAGTCATCATCATTAATCACCATCATTAATCACCAGTCATCATCGTTAATCATCGTCATTAATAATTATCATTAATCACCAGTCATCATCATTAATCATCATCATTAATTATCAATCATCATCAATCACCAGGCGAATAGATCGACATACCTGCGGCTGCGTTCCTTTGGTCAGCGATCGCAAACACGTGTTGTAAATCCGCGTTCTGTTCTCTGTTCAGCGGTGTCATCATTGCAGCGTACCACTGGGGATCACGTGACTGCAGCGCTGTCAAGATAATTGGGTGTAGTTGAATGTTACTGTTTACCATGCGGTCACCATGTCAATCGAAACCATATAATCCTTCCCCCAAAAATCACTCAAAAATAAATCACTACTGATTTCTGCTCACAATAACAAATGGAAATAATAATGCGTATTTCTTATCTGACGGGCTTCCTGTGGTAGAACAATATGGAAATATTATATTGGGTTCCCTGTGTTCTTAGGCACGGAATCCGTATACGCGGTTACGTATACGTTAGCATTTCAAAGTCCATTGGACGGAAACGCGGACGATTCCGTATGTGACACAGGAAGCCCAATATAATACTCCTTCTGCGAGCTCTACCACAGGAAACCCATCAACTATTTTACATGCGCATAACATATGCTTAGTTTGAGGGACTTGAAAATCGATTACATATGAAGTGAATAGTGGGATGGTTCAGTAGTTTGAAATCGTGATATGCTAATTCGGTGACGTCAGATTGGTTTTAATTTATTATACAAAAGCGCCCTTGTGCAAATTACATGTATTGACATTCTTTTTCATCTGGCAAAACAGTTTTCTACAACTTATATACATGATGTTAAACTTTTTTTTCTATTTCAGAAAAGAGTGCTGCTTGAAAAAATATAAATAAGTTACGGCAAAAACCAATCCGAATGGGCTTGTGTCACCTGTCACGTGACTTTTTAAATTTTCACCGAAGGCAAGCGAAAATATCATAACTTGAAAGAGCATACTAAAATTAGTAAAAGTTGAAAATGTTAAAGGAATCAAACAAATAAGACAAAAGTTAAAGGCTTTCAAAGTTTCCCGCTTTGACAAGGATTTATATGGGTTTTTCGCTTGGAGGCCAACATACATTTCCATACAAAAAAGGCAAAGTTTGAATGTCTGTAACTCTTGCCCTATTTACTTACTTCCCTTCAAACTTTCCACTTTTACTAACTTTAGTATGCTCTTTCCAGTTATGGTATTTTCGTTTGTCTTCAGTGAAAATTTAAAAAGTCACGTGGCAGGTGACACAAGCTCATTAGCATTTCACGATTTCAAACCTTTATAACTCGCAAATGCGAAACGAACAGCACGCTTTTTGACGAATTGGCTTTTATGAAATGCCAATAAAATCGCATTTACAACGAGGTATCATATTATAAAATAATAAAATCAAATAATATAAAAAATCAAAAAAAATATTAAAAAAAAAAGATAAAATAATGATCACAATTGTTTTACCCAAGAGAGTTGATTTGAATGCGATGTATTCGTCCATGCTTTCAGTATCGATGGTAGTTGTGTAGTCTTCTAAAGGAGTCTCTTCTTCGTCGTCGTCTTCGTCGCCGTCCAAATGGTCTGCTGCCTGGACGTGACAAACACAGTGGATCAGAGTTGAAATAAAACAATTTACAAAATAAATATCAAGATAAAAAAAATAAAAATAAAAATATCAAAAAAAAATATAAAATATATTAAACATTTTTTTCAAAAATATAAAAAAAAAAAAAAAAAAATGTACAATTGTAAAATCCGAAATGCCTCTGTACCTTCTTCGCCAGATTTTCAATGTATTCCACATCGTCTTCGTTGATTTCGTCTTCATCACTTTCTAGTTCATCTGTAAACAGAGAAAGCGAAGATGACCGACTTTTTATCGGCCTGAAGCGATGGATTATGGGACATACAGCTGTGTCTGTTAAATGTGTTGCAAAAAGCACTCCCATTGTCAGCCTGGATGTCATTATACTAGTTACTGACCTGGAACCCGAGTAAATAGTTTGTGGAATTATGGCAATGGAGGCAAAACTATTGGTAATGAAGGTGTATGTTTTTTTATACCGTAATAATTCGAATAAGCGCCCCCTCCCAAATAAGCCCCCCCCCCCCCCTCCCCCAAATAAGCCTCCCCCCCCCCCCCCCCCCCCCCATCGACCACGATTTTTGAAATAAGCGCCCCCCCTCCTGCCCTCCTCCCAAAAATATGTCATGGGTTGAGCATTGAGCAACATAACGTGGTAAACACAATAAAAGTTCCAGCTCCATGAATGTACAAAGCCGGTATTTGTGAATAATTTCCACTGACTCTCGGCTAACCCTGCATACATTGTACATGCGTCTTTTGTCAAGTATTCCAGCGGTGCTAAACAACTAGAAACTGGAGTACTCAGCATTCATAAGATAACCTTTTTAGGGAAAGGTCTTCGTGTAGCTACACAAATTGTCCTGGCAATGAGGGTTTATCATGTAATTTCAAAACTCATAGGACAAAAAAATGATTATCATAGCTGGAAAGAGCTCGTTGAAATTAGTAAAAGTGTGAAGTTTGGAAAAGATCGCTTCACAAATTGCGAAGATATGAATTTTCAAAACGTGAAATTTTGTATGAAAACCTTTCAATTGTTTTCATATAAAATTTCGATTTTTGAAAATTCATATCTTCGCAATTTGTGAAGCGATCTTTTCCAAACTTCACACTTTTACTTATTTCAACGAGCTCTTTCCAGCTATGATAATCATTTTTTGTCCTATGAGTTTTGAAATTACATGATAAACCCTCATTGTTTTTTTTTTAATGTAAAAACAATACATAGAACGACAATAGAACAATAGCCAGGACTTTTGTGCAGCTACACGAAGACCTGACCCTTTTTAGACGTAGAGGCCACAACTTAATACCTTCACATTCGAGTTCTTCATCATCATCTTCACTGTCTTCATCATCTCGTCTGTCTGCAAGAAATAGACGTCATGTTGTTAACATTAAATAAACAAATCAAGGAGGGACAGCAAGAATAGAGTCGTTTTTGTATGAGTGGGAAGTAGTCACGGTAAGGTTCCAAGCATTCTGATTGGTTGAGAAATTATTTCGCGCGCTGTGATTGGTTGAATACAATGTCTTCAATGGGGAGTTTGCAGGTGTGACATTTTGTTGCGTGACATTTTAAATTTTAATCCAACAAAAACAAAAGCTGTTGCCCACCACCATACGTTTCTTAAGAAAAAAAGCCAACTTCGGTCGCTCATAACTTTCGCTCTATTCATCGCAATTACTTCAAAATTTCAATTTTTGCTAATTTTGGTGTGCTCTTTTCAAATATTATATTTTTATTTTTGTTGGATTAAATTTAAAATGTCACGCAACACCTGCAAACTCCCCATTCCGTACCGTGACCGTAACTCCGTACTGTAAGTTCCCACTCATACGAAAACGACTCTACATGCAAGACCTAACAAAACAAAGTTCATTCTTCATACAGTGTACGTGTATGCAGAGTATGGAACACTCTACCAGCATCTCTCAGGCACAAGTTCCTATCAACGGAATCTCTACATGTATCAAATGGAACAAAACACTGCTGTTTTTAGTAAAAGTTGTGATTTTTATTATCATTATATAGAGGTTATTGCACGGGTAGTTGCATGGTAATACGGCTGGATATTTTTACGAGTCATGCGCGTATTTTGACGAGCCGTAGGCGAGTCAAAATACAAATAGATGAGTAAAAATGTCCAGCGGTATTACCCAACCACCCGTGTAATAAGTTGTTTATTGCACAACAACAAAATTAATGAAAATACTGTATTTTTCTCTGTATTGATTTAAAATGCGAGCCGCGCGCAAAACCGGTTTTTCTATAAAACGTGTAATACGCTGTCATATTTGTACTCGTATTTGTACTGTAAGATTACAAGTTGTGCAATAAGTACAACTTTCGAAGGCGAAGTCAAATAAAATAAATAAAATAAAACTGAAACAGCAACAGTAACAACGTAAAATGTTTTTTTAATAGAAATGTAATCTTACAAGTGAAATAAAAAGTTTAAAAAACAAACACAAAAAAAACAATAGTAACAACGACAATAACACCAATGCAAACGACAACGAAAATAGAGGCAGTAAGAACAATTAAAACAAATATAATGAAGGTAGAAAAACAAAAATAACACTAGTACAAACAGCCAACGTAAACAGCAACACCTACACCACCAGCAGCAGCAATAAAGACAACGATTCTCAGAAGACGTACATGTATATATCTATACAATCGACTCTCTTTGAGCGACCACTCTGGTATCCGACCATCTCCTTTAAGCGACTACCTTTACAAAATCCCGTTTTGTTTCTCATATACTGTAATCACTGTAATTAACATCTCTCGTAAGCGACCACCTCTCGTAAGCGACCACTAACTCCAGATCCTGAGTTGGTCGCTTATGAGGGGGTCAAATGTAGTAAGATATGTTGTGATACTTACAGTCATACGCACGCTTGATGCCTTCAAAGACCAACAGTAGAGAAGGCATGATGCGCGGTGAGATTTGCATGATGATCGAGTGCGGTAAAGCTTCCTTTTGGGTGTCGAACAGCGAACAGAATCCAAGTACATACATCTTACGGTCATGGAGACTGAAGCAAACCAATGGGCACTAGCGTTAACATTTTAATACTCCTCTTCTTTATTTTAATCTTTATCCTCCTCTTCCTTCTCCTCCTTGTCCTTTTAATCCTTCTCCTTTTCCTCCTCTTCCACCTCGTCCATTTATTATTTCTCTTTCTCCTCCTCCTCCTTCTCCTCCTCCTCCTTCTCCTCCTCCTTCTCCTCCTTCTACCCCACCCCATTCATCTCACTAGTTAAATTGGAGAGGAAAACCGAAGTTCCCGGAGAAAACTCCACACTGCATATATTTTACGTTGAACATAATCTCACCCAAGGAAGCAGTCGGCATCGTGAATCCATTGAGAAAAGAACTGCGCAGTTACAGTTTCTTGTGTGTTTGGAAACTGTAGCTTTTCTAGTATACTGAGTAACAACGGTGAATTATAGTACAGACCGGCTATAGCCTGCAATATAAAGAACACAATGAAGAAAGGAAAAAGTAGAAAGGAAGATGAGCAAGCAAGCGAGAAAGCAAGCGAGTGCAAAGAAACAATCTGGGTTCCTTGTCGACATACCTCCTCTTTCATTTAAATACAACAAAGTTAATTTTGATCCTTGTAATACGAAATCTAAACATTTTTATACCTTAATGATACAAAAGAAAACGCAACCACCAAAAAGCACCCAAAAATGGATAATGGGCGGGCAAGGAGGCAAGCAGGGGCAAGCAGGGGCAAGCAGGGGCAAGCAGGGGCAAACAGGGGCAAGCAGGGGCAAGCAGGCAAGCAGGCAAGCAGGCAAGCAGGCAAGCAGGCAAGCAGGCAAGCAGGCAAGCAGGCAAGCAGGCAAGCAGGCAAGCAGGCAAGCAGGCAAGCAGGCAAGCAGGCAAGCAGGCAAGCAGGCAAGCAGGCAAGCAGGCAAGCAGGCAAGCAGGCAAGCAGGCAAGCAGGCAAGCAGGCAAGCAGGCAAGCAGGCAAGCAAGAAATAGTCATACTCACCACTTGAAGACACATGGTTCTTAGTTCGCTGCCTTTGACCTCGCGTGTCAACCTTTCCAACGCGGCCTCCACAAAGAACGGGACCCACTGAAACACAACAACACGTTAGTGAAATCATGCCATGTTGAAACAACAACGAGTAGAACAACAACGAGCAGTAGAACAACAACGACACCAACAACAGCAATGACAAATGTTGCAATAACGACTTTAGGTACAAGCACAAGTTGAGATGAATATGCATTTTCTGAGCATTGTTTTCGCTCTCCAATGGCATTGGCGAGAGCGAACAAGCATCTAATCAATCAATCAAGCAATCTTGCAACCAGTCAATGTTAGTGAGTTAGTAAGTCAGTAAGCGAGCAGGAAAAAATAAAGCAATAAAACTGAACAAACAAACAAACAAAAACAAACAAACAAACAAGCAAACAAACAAACAAGCAAACAAACAAACAAACAAACAAACAAACAAACCAACCAACCAACCAACCAACCAACCAACAAGCAAGCAAGCAAGCAAGCAAGCAAGCAAGCAAGCAAGCAAGCAAGCAAGCAAGCAAGCAAGCAAGCAAGCAAGCAAGCAAGCAAGCAAGCAAGCAAGCAAGCAAGCAAGCAAGCAAACAAACAAACAAGCAAACCAACAAACAAACAATCAAGCAAACAAACAAACAATCAAGCAAACAAACAAACAAACAATCAAGCAAACAAACAAGCAAACAAGCAAACAAGCAAACAAACAAACAATCAAGCAAACAATCAAGCAAACAAACAAACATACAAGCAAACAAGCAAACAAACAAGCAAGCAAGCAAACAAGCAAACAAACAAACAAACAAACAAACACAAACAAACAAACAAACAAACAAACAAACAAACAAACCAAGAAACAATCCAACCAACCAACAAATAATCAAACAAACAAACAAACAAATGCAAATAAAACAAAACAAAACAAACATATAGACTACAACAACAACCACAGTGAAGTCTAAGTTCTACCTGGTCTATTTCTCCTCGACATTGTAGAATGGTGATCTCAAGCAGCTTGGCAGCGTTTACTTGGTCATCTTCACCCGGGTCTTCTGTTAACATCTGATAAAAACAATTACCGACTTACTAAGTGAATAAGCAAAGAGAATATGACGACCCAAGAACGGAGGGACGGACGAACTGTGGGCACATACGTGGATGAATGGATATGATGTAGGAAAGGATGGATATAAACGTGATGGGTATAGCTGGATGACTGGACAGAAACAGGATGGATGGATGGATGGATATAGGGGAGGATGGAAATAAACAGAATGGATGGATGGAAATGGATGGATGGATGGATGTAGGCAAGGGTGGATATAAACAAGATGGATGGGTGGTGGATGGATGGATGTATAGAAACATGATGGATGGATGGATGGATGGATGGAAATGGATGGATGGATGGATGGATGGATGGATGGATGGATGGATATATGGAAGAATGGATAGAAACAGAGTGGATGGATAGAAACAGGATGAATGGATGGATGGAAAACGATGGATGGATGGAAAACGATGGATGGATGGATATAGGGAAGGATGGATAGAAACAGAGTGGATGGATAGAAACAGGATGAATGGATGGATGGAAAATGATGGATGGATGGATATAGGGAAGAATGGATAGAAAACGATGGATGGATGGATGGATATAAACAGGCTGGATGGATGGATGGATGGATATAGGGAAGGATGGAAATAAACAAAACGGATGGGTGGATGGATGGATGGATGTATAGAAACATGATGGATAGATAGATTGATAGATGGATGGAAACAGGATGGATGGGTGGATGGATGGATATAAACAGGCTGGATGGATGGAAACAGGATGGATGGGTGGATGGAGGCACGAATGGAGCGACAAAAAATGATTTGTACAAATAAACAGAATAAATATAAAAACTCAAGTTACACCAACCTTTTTAGCCATTTTATAAATAATTTCAACATGCTTTGGGTTCGACAGAAATGATGATGTATCCACAGTGATGAAGTTATGCAAGACAGGCATCATTTCTACAACATTAACGGTTATTGGATCATTGTCGCTGTAAGTTACACATGGTTTTATTAAATATATATATTACCTAAGCCCTAAATTAACAAGGATTTAGAGGGCATAAATCACTCACAATTTCTATGTAGATTCTTAAGAAAACCATTTGTAAAGTCAGGAAAACAGAGGGCCGAGGGCATTATAGGATATTTATGCCCGCAGTGACGTCAATATAACATGCGCGCGAATGATGGTTTATGCAAATTTGCTTAATTTGCCGCAGGTTTACGGTGACGTCATATTTCCTGCGTCAAAATGTAAATTACCTACGTCAAAAGTAAAACAAGATGGCCGAAGGTGAAGGTACACCTCTCGATAGATTTAGACTTTCTTCTTAACTTAATCCTTGATAATTTAGGACTTAGGTAATATAGGTAATATAAATGATATTAATGTGATCTTTTTCCGGGCATACTGGTTTATTTAGGCCCATGAAGGTCATCTATGCCCTCACTGCGCTCGGTCACATTAATGTTATATTTGATGCTACGAATTCGGGAACGAGACAGATTTCATATAATTTAGGCCAAGGGTTGCTAATAATAACACTTTATTAAAGAAATTCTAGATTCTTGACAATGAAATAAGGATCCTTAGGTGTTTTCGGATCCCAAGAGAAGAGACGATGTGGGTGGTCACTGCCAGAGGTTCGTTTACGTCCTCAGTGGTTCTTTTACATCCCTCTAATTGTAGTGCAGTGTGGAGAGACGGGACCGCCATTTACGTGATCATCCGAGCCACGCGAAGGTCTAACCATTTGTAGATGTAATTACAAAGGCAACACCTTCTCCTCAATTATTTCAAGACCCCGAGTAATGGAGTTCGAGCAGGGGGAGTGAACTCACTACCTCCCACACAACAGACCGATACTCAACCAACTACGTCTACTGGAAGGTGGCCAGTGTTTATACGGAGTAATATATGGAATTACTATTGACCCAACTTTGATAAAGTTTTATTATAGCTCTCTGTGAACTAGGGCAACTGACTCTGATTAGTTTTCCCAACTATTTCAGGCACTCTAGCATCAATTAATTATTTAAGTATCAAAGCTGTAAAAATATTTTGGAAAAATCATGGTGTAAAATAAAACAATGGGCGTGTACCACCTGTCACGTGACTTTTTAAATTTTCACCGCAGACAAACGAAAATACCATAACTGGAAAGAGCATGCTAAAGTTAGTAAAAGTGGAAAGTTTGAAGGGAAATACGTAAATAGGGCAATAGTTACAGGCATTCAAACTTTGCCTTTTTTGTATGGAAATGTATGTTGGAGGGCAACGCTTGCCCTCCAAGCGAAAAACCCATACAAATCCTTGTCAAAGCGGGAAACTTTGATAGCCGATAACTTTTTTCTTATTTGCTTGATTCTTTTCAAATTTTCAACTTTTACTAATTTTAGTATGCTCTTTCCAGTTATGGTATTTTCGTTTGTCTTCGGTGAAAATTTAAAAAGTCACGTGGCGGGTGGTACAAGCCCATTGCAAATGGAATTAGCCATTTCAAAAACGAGTGGAGGACTGGGAACTAGTTTTAAAAAATTACTCTAATTAAAAAATGCAAAAATGGGCCCCATCACAAGAAAGAGCATATCAGAATTAGTAAATTTCAGGAGTTTGATAGGGTTTGGACAAGTAGTAAATGAACTGCAGACATCAAAAAACTGCAAAAATTACAAAGAAATGTATGGTTACGGGGGACGTTGTGTCCCTGGTAAACATACATTTCTTGTGTAATTTTTGAGAAATTTCAAAAGCTTTACTCGTTCGATATCTAACTAAACCTATCGAAACTTTGCAAACTATGATAATTATGATATGCTCTTTCTTGTGATGGGGTTCATTTCTTAATTAGATTAATTCTAAAAACTCGTTCCCAGTCCTCCACTCGTTTTTGAAATGGCTAATTGGAGTTTTGCTAGCCACGTATGAGTTGTAGACTAGATATGTAGACATCATACTTGTGTAACAAATATCCTGAAAACGATACTACAATGATCATTTTGACCTTACCAGCAAAGAAGTCAAAAGCGTCTCTTTCAAACGCATCGTACATCATAAAAAACAGCGACCACATGTGTTGGGAGATTTCAAAACACGTGCAAGTGTTGATGATGGAGAAGATGTCTTCGTAGAATTCTAAAAATAATAGTGGAGTTAAAAGGGCAGAGCATTAGTCAGGTGGCTTAAGGTGATTTTTGGCCAATATCGTTACAGACTGGAAGAAAGCACCAAATTTGGCTCAGAGCTAGATTTTGCCTAAAGAAACAAATTCATAAGGGGTGCCATGCAGAGCAGAGCAGAGCAGAGCAGAGCAGAGCAGAGCAGAGCAGAGCAGAGCAGAGCAGAGCAGAGCAGAGCAGAGCAGAGCAGAGCAGAGCAGAGCAGAGCAGAGCAGAGCAGAGCAGAGCAGAGCAGAGCAGAGCAGAGCAGAGCAGAGCAGAGCAGAGCAGAGCAGAGCAGAGCAGAGCAGAGCAGAGCAGAGCAGAGCAGAGCAGAGCAGAGCACAGCAATTCAATGGTTAAAGGAAATCCATAACACCGTAAAAACGAGTAATTAACTTTACTGATGTTTCGAGCCATAGCCAGTGTTATATATTTCCTTTTACAATTTAACTTCTAAAGCAGTGCCATAACTTACCAATAGCTGAAGTTTGCAAAACTCTTGCAACTAAACTGACGCATATTTGCTCCAGTTGATGAATGATCTAAGAACAAACGAGGCTGAGTTCAAAACACTTGTTTCCACACACACTAAAATACATTAGTTCCCCTCTAAACGACATACCGCGAGGACATATCCAGGGACAAGTCAAAGGTGCCCGTTATTTGATTTTCTTTTTTCTTCGCGTACAAGGAATATTTATACTAGCTTCATTGCAAGCTGGTAACAGCAGAAGCATCACAAGTAATCAGGGCAATTACTAGAGGGATGATCATAAAAAGGAATTCTGGGAAAATAACATTATTAAATCAACAATCTTCCTATCAGTACTTTTCAGCTAAACAGTATGCGCGTTAGGACTTCGGTTTTCAAAAGCTCCAGAAGATTCCTTTTATGGCATAAAACGAATTTAATTAACTGTTTTCCCAGACATCCTTGCGGTCGTAGCTTTCCCAGACATCCTTGCAGTCGTAGCTTTCCCAGACATCCTTGCGGTCATAGCTTTCCCAGATATCCTTGCGGTCATAGCTTTCCCAGACATCCTTGCGGTCATAGCTTTCCCAGACATCCTTGCGGTCATAGCTTTCCCAGACATCCTTGCGGTCATAGCTTTCCCAGACATCCTTGCGGTCGTAGCTTTCCCAGACATCCTTGCGGTCATAGCTTTCCCAGACATCCTTGCGGTCATAGCTTTCCCAGACATCCTTGCGGTCGTAGCTTTCCCAGACATCCTTGCGGTCGTAGCTTTCCCAGACATCCTTGCGGTCATAGCTTTCCCAGACATCCTTGCGGTCGTAGCTTTCCCAGACATCCTTGCAGTCATAGCTTTCCCAGACATCCTTGCAGTTATAGCTTTCCCAGACATCCTTGCGGTCATAGCTTTCCCAGACATCCTTGTGGTCACAGCTTTCCCAGACATCCTTGCGGTCACAGCTTCAATGGTTTGTGATTTTGAAGCCGACAACGATTATGTCATTAGGTGTAAATGTTGTGGTTTGAAGTTTTCCACTGGTTCAATTTTTCATAGTCCATTGTTTTGGAGATGTTGTTTTGGTTTCTTAATTCACTTCCTTTCGGTTTAATCCTTTACAACTAACCTAAACACATAACTTACTCACCATAAAACCCTAAACCTAACCTTAGAATAACCCTCAGAAACATTTAAAGTGTATATGCAGTGAAAATTTTTATTGTATAAAATCATCCGTTGTTATATACCTTTCAAGGAAAAAATAACAATTTTGGCTAATTATAAATAAAACTCAACGAAAATCCCGGTTTTGTGAGCCTGATTTGACCCTTTTTATGTCTCAGGAGCCTCGTGACTAATTTTCGGTCTTGTGACGTATGTGGTTGTACACAAAAATTTGCATAATACCTTTTCAGCGTAAACACAGGATTCCACAGGATTAATGACGAATTTGAAAAGACTCTCTCGTCGCCGTAAAAAAAAAAAATCACTTGAAAATACTTTTTATGGACGAAACTACCATTAAACAGTCCATTCTAGACGAAGGATTGACAACAGAAGTAAAACCGACTGAAGAATTAACGATCAATTTAGGCGGCCACGAGCGTAATTTCACTTCAATGAAGTACTACTAGTAGCTACTAGTGCGATTTCTAGATAGGTGTCCCCAATTAGCATACTATTAAATGTAAGCTAACTAATTAAGACACATTAATAAAGTTTATTATTATTATTCGTCTTCTGTATAAGCTATTATAAAAGACCCAAACAAGGACTGATCAAATCCAGGACGTATTGGTAATCAGTTGTACCGTGTTGTAGAAAATGGCTAACGCCAGTGTAGTGAAGAAGAGCGGCGCGAAGCCGCGAGAGTGCCTAACAACACATCAAAGAAGTTGAGGCGAATTTATTCACTGTGCTGGTTCAATCGTATCAATGGATGAAACTAAATTATGTTCGTATATTAAAAGGCTTATGTTGTGGAACTCCGGTCTATGTTGTTTGTGGTGCGTCAGGCACAATCTCTGGATTATAAAATATTGAAGAGAAAATAAGTTTAAGAGGATATTTATTTCAACATCGCGTAATATCCGCCAAAAGCGCCAAAAAAACAGCCCTTTTGAACAGTTTGACTTTCGATTTTCGCGTTCGATTTTCGCTTTGGATTAACACTCTAATTTTATTTTAACCAAGCACAAACTATTAAAAACAAAGTAAATTGTCTGCCTAAAGCTGTTTTAGCGTTGTACAAAGCCATTTTCCTGCTTTTTGTTTCAAATTTGAGGTAATTCAGGGGAAAACATCAGCAATACTAGCAAATATACAGATCTAGCCCATGTCGGACAGTTTTCAAATCAAATTTTCACTTTGGATTAACACTCTAATTTCACTTTTACCGTTCAAAAACCATCACAAATACCTTGAACTCTTTGCTAAAGCAGTTTTAGCCTTGTACAAAACGTATTCTCCATGCTATTGGTTTTTGGCGCTCAATACGCGCGTTCGTAAAAAATATCCTCTTAATACTAAAAATAATCGAAATACGGTAAAGAATAAAATGAATCGTGTAGTAAAACCGGCACGCTCGATAGTTTGTCCGGGTTTGTTTACATCTTAGCGAGTGACAGCTACCATTAAATTTCAGCCGTATCAGTATCATGCTCAGCTCAGTCGGCGAACAATCTAGCTACATATTTTCACTTTTAAAACTTACGACTCATCCACATTCCTGGATTTGATCAGTCCTTGTTTGGATCTTTTATAGTAGCTTATGCCGTAAAGCAGAAGGAAACCAGCAGAAGACGAAACTAGTGGTACGGTTATGTCATTCATTGAAGTGAAATTACGCTCGTGGCCGCCTAAATTGACCGTTAATTCTTCAGTCGGTTTTACTTCTGTTGTCAATCCTTCGACTAGAATGGACTGTTCAATGGTAGTTTCGTCCATAAAAAGCATTTTCAAGTGATAGTTTTTTTTTACGGCGACGAGAGAGTCTTTTCAAAATCGTCACTAATCCTGTAGAATCCTGTGTGTTTACGCTGAAAAAGTATTATGCAAATTTTTTTGTACAACCACATACGTCATTTCTGTGACGTATCAGCGTTTGGCCGAGCGGTAAATGTCGCACTCAAAATGGCATATTCAATCGTGAATATCTCGAAACATATTGAACCGAATTCAAAAATTCTTTTTTTCTCTTAAAAGTAATACAAAAGTCTAACAATTTATCAAATAAAAATTGTCACTGCATATACACTTTAAACAAGTGGGAAATATTAAACCACAACATATATATACAATAGCAAACAAACCTCTTTCGATCCTTCCAGTACGTGCATCATTGTTTCTAGGGTATTAAGAATACCCATAGCAGTAACAGAACGCTCATCCGCTCGCTCGTCATCTCCTTCGCCTTCAACCAGCTGGAGAAAGGTGTTGGCCTGCACAAAAAAAGATAAAACAATCAATATATACTGAATGCAAAGTATTCTTCTCAAAAGAAATATAGTAATATAAATATTAGTTGGGGAGCCTGGAAGCAAGGATGCAAGGAAACAGGGAGGCAGGGAGGCAAGAAGGCAAGGAGGCAAGCAGGCAAGGAGGCAAGGAGGCAAGGAGGCAAAGAAACAAGGAGGCAAGGAAGCAAGGAGGCAAGGAGGCAAGGAGGCAAGGAGGCAAGGAGGCAAGGAGGCAAGGAGGCAAGGAGGCAAGGAAGCAAGGAGGCAAGGAAGCAAGGAAGCAAGGAAGCAAGGAAGCAAGGAGGCAAGGAGGCAAGGAAGCAAGGAAGCAAGGAAGCAAGGAAGCAAGGAAGCAAGGAAGCAAGGAAGCAAGGGAGCAAGGAAGCAAGGAAGCAAGGAAGCAAGGAAGCAAGGAAGCAAGGAAGCAAGGAAGCAAGGAAGCAAGGAAGCAAGGCAAGGAGGCAACGAGGCAAGGTGAAGGAAATAAGGAGGCAAGGAGGCAAGGAAGCAAGGAAGCAAGGAAGCAAGGAGGCAAGGAAGCAAGGAAGCAAGGAAGCAAGGAAGCAAGGAAGCAAGGAAGCAAAGCAAGGAGGCAAGGAAGCAAGGAAGCAAGGAAGCAAGGAAGCAAGGAGGCAAGGAAGCAAGGAAGCAAGGAAGCAAGGAAGCAAGGAAGCAAGGAAGCAAGGAAGCAAGGGAGCAAGGGAGCAAGGGAGCAAGGGAGCAAGGGAGCAAGGGAGCAAGGGAGCAAGGGAGCAAGGAAGCAAGGAAGCAAGGAAGCAAGGAAGCAAGGAAGCAAGGAAGCAAGGAAGCAAGGAAGCAAGGAAGCAAGGAAGCAAGGAAGCAAGGAAGCAAGGAAGCAAGGAAGCAAGGAAGCAAGGAAGCAAGGAAGCAAGGAAGCAAGGAAGCAAGGAAGCAAGGAAGCAAGGAAGCAAGGAAGCAAGGAAGCAAGGAAGCAAGGAAGCAAGGAAGCAAGGAAGCAAGGAAGCAAGGAAGCAAGGAAGCAAGGAAGCAAGGAAGCAAGGAAGCAAGGAAGCAAGGAAGCAAGGAAGCAAGGAAGCAAGGAAGCAAGGAAGCAAGGCTAGAGGCAACGAGGCAAGGAAGCAACAAGGTAAGGAAACAAGGAGGCAACGAGGCAAGGTGAAGGAAATAAGGAGGCAAGGAAGCAAGGAAGCAAGGAAGCAAGGAAGCAAGGAAGCAAAGAAGCAAGGAAGCAAGGCTAGAGGCAACGAGGCAACGAGGCAAGGAAGCAACAAGGTAAGGAAACAAGGAGGCAACGAGGCAAGGTGAAGGAAATAAGGAGGCAAGGAAGCAAGGAAGCAAGGAAGCAAGGAAGCAAGGCTAGGAGGCAACGAGGCAAGGAAGCAACAAGGTAAGGAAACAAGGAGGCAACGAGGCAAGGTGAAGGAAATAAGGAAGCAAGGAAGCAAGGAAGCAAGGAAGCAAGGAAGCAAGGAAGCAAGGAAGCAAGGAAGCAAGGAAGCAAGGAAGCAAGGACACAGGGAGGCAGGGAGGCAGGGAGGCAAAGAAACAAGGAGGCAAAGAAACAAGGAGGCAAGGAAGCAAGGAGGCAAGGAGGCAAGCAGACAAGGAAACACAGAGGCAAAGAAGCAAAGAAGCAAGGAAGCAAGGAAGTAAGGATGCAAGGAAGCAAGGAAGCAAGGAAGCAAGGAAGCAAGGCAGCAAGGCAGCAAGGAAGCAAGGAAGCAAGGAAGCAAGGAAGCAAGGAAGCAAGGAAGCAAGGAAGCAAGGAAGCAAGGAAGCAAGGAAGCAAGGAGCCAAGGAGGTAACGAAGCAAGGAGGCAACGAAGCAAGCAAGCACCGAAGCAAGGAAGCAAGGGAGCAAGGAAACAATGAGGCAAGGACGCAAAGAGGCAAAGAAGCAACGAGGCAAGGAAGCAACGAGGCAAGGATGCAACGAGGCAAGGAAGCAAAGAGGCAAAGAAGCAACGAGGCAACGAGGCAAGGTGAAGGAAATAAGGAGGCAAGGAAGCAAGGAAGCAAGGAAGCATGGAAGCAAGGAAGCAAGGAAGCAAGGAAGCAAGGAAGCAAGGAAGCAAGGAAACAGGGAGGCAGGGAGACAGGGAGGCAAAGAAACAAGGAGGCAAAGAAACAAGGAGGCAAGGAAGCAAGGAGGCAAGGAGGCAAGCAGGCAAGGAAACACAGAGGCAAAGAAGCAAAGAAGCAAGGAAGCAAGGAAGCAAGGAAGCAAGGAAGCAAGGAAGCAAGGAAGTAAGCAAGGAAGCAAGGAAGCAAGGAAGCAAGGAAGCAAGGCAGCAAGGAAGCAAGGAAGCAAGGAAGCAAGGAAGCAAGGAAGCAAGGAGCCAAGGAGGTAACGAAGCAAGGAGGCAACGAAGCAAGCAAGCACCGAAGCAAGGAAGCAAGGGAGCAAGGAAACAATGAGGCAAGGACGCAAAGAGGCAAAGAAGCAACGAGGCAAGGAAGCAACGAGGCAAGGATGCAACGAGGCAAGGAAGCAAAGAGGCAAAGAAGCAAGGAGGCAACGAGGCAAGGTGAAGGAAGTAAGGAGGCAAGGAGGCAAAGAAGCAAGGAGGCAAGGAGGCAAGGAAGCAAGGAAGCAAGGAAGCAAGGAAGCAAGGAAGCAAGGAAGCAAGGAAGCAAGGAAGCAAGGAAGCAAGGAAGCAAGGAAGCAAGGAAGCAAGGAAGCAAGGAAGCAAGGAAGCAAGGAAGCAAGCAAGCAAGGAAGCAAGGAAGCAAGGAAGCAAGGCTAGGAGGCAACGAGGCAAGGAAGCAAGGAAGCAAGGAAGCAAGGAAGCAAGGAAGCAAGGAAGCAAGGAAGCAAGGAAGCAAGGCTAGGACGCAACGAGGCAAGGAAGCAACAAGGCAAGGAAACAAGGAGGCAAGGCAGCAAGCGAGGAAGCAAGGAAACAAAATAAAATCGAATATTATCTATTTTTCTTACCAATTCCTTAGCGATATCGACAGCAATACCAGCGACCTGTTCCTGGTCACCGTACGTACTGATAAGTTTCTGCATGACACTCGTCAAGTCGTCGTTCTCTGTTTCTCTAATTATTCTTAAAAGTTCTGTCAAGAAATAATGGATGGAAATCGAAAAAATGGGAAATGAAACACTGTGAACGTTGCAATTATTCTATATTTAACAATTATTCGCCAAGACGAAGTTGAAGTCGTTCGTTTGTTCATTCGCTCGGGTGTTTACCATTGTAATTATCGACAAAAGGCGCATTTGTTTGGCCACAATTTAGAGAAGAACCCATTTAATCGTGAGTCGGTCGGTCGGGCGTTCGCTCGGTTGTTCGTTCGTTCATCGTTCGGCGAGTCAGTCATTTAAGCCTCTGGCTTTGGCCTTACTTTTGTAAGCTTATATCTGGGAAATTCCCTAATCAATCAATCAATCAATCGATCAATCAGAAAAAAATGACGTAATTTGCTAAATATATAACTCACCAACTATGACTTGTCGTACGTGTGGCTCGATGTGGTCTTTTGCTGTCAGAAGTAAAGAAAATAGACAATTTATTGATGGTGTGTTTAATCGGGGGCGGCGCTTAATTGGGGTGGTGCTTAATCGGGGTGGGGCTTATCATTAATTTTGGTAACAGATGTGGCGCTAAATCGGGGGAGGCGTTTAATCGGGGGCGGCGTTTAATCGGGGGTGGCACTAAACGAGTAAATATGTACCTACAATGTACATGTAGGTGTATACTAATAAATACTAACTCTCCTCATTTACCTCTATCTTGCCCTGATATGAGAAACTGTAGCGCGATAGCAGCCTCTACTTTGACAGGCACTTCTTTGTCTTCTATCAGACACATCCTTGCAGCGTCCACAGCCTTCGCGAGATTCGCATCATTCTTAAAGTCAATCTCACCAAAAACATGCAGCATCCAACAGGCCTTCAAAGACAAACAAATAGTATAATTAAATTTTACATAGTGTAACATGACAAAGACAGTGTGTTCAAGCCCATTTGGCGTCAATAGTCCCCTTCACAGTTCCCGGCGCTGTCTTGAAAGGTAGCCGTGCCTTTGCATCGAAGAGAGACCAACCAACGGTGACCTTGCAATGATAGAGACCTTTTTAAACACCTTGGACAATTATTCACATGTCTCTATCATTGCAAGGTCACCATTGGTCTCGCTTCGATGCAAAGGCACGGCTACCTTTCAAGATGGCGCAGGGAACTGTGAAGGGGACTATTTGATGATGACGATGTTTGATGATGGATAAATTCATCATGGTTATGACGATGTTACAGCTGTTGTTGATGACATTGTTCTTGTTGTTGTTGATACTTAAGTGATAATGATGCTGGCTGTTGATGGTAATGATGAAGCTCGCGATGATGATGACGATGCTGATAATGACGCTGGTGATGGTGATGACGATAATAATGGTGATGATGATGATGATGCAGGGTTCCCACTCATCCAGAAAAATAAAATTATCTGACTTTTCCCTGACCGAAAACCATTTTTCACTGACCATACCGCATCCTACCATAAGCCCTGATACTGTACCAGGGTTCTCAGTAGAATTTTGAACAGGCGGCAAAAATATGATCACAGGTGGCAAAAAATTAATAAAGCACACACACAACAAACGTATTGAGAACATGCTATATGATAAATATTCAGTAACCAAATACACTTTTTATGTTTTCATCAAATACGTAATAAATAATAAGTTTTGCATTGAAATTATAAGGCAAAAAACCGGTAGATGACATTTTCTTACGACTAGTTTCAAAATGCGATAGGTTTATAGTCTTTACAGTGTAAAATTGCTTTGTTTTGTTTTTAATTTGATTTGTGAATATTACGATACTTTTATTTAGCTTTCTATCAAATGTTGGTCCACGCCTAATAATATCCCGGCAATAATATCCCGGCAATAATATTTTTTTTATTAATTAGCACACAAATTACTGGACATCAAAAGTAACTACCGCCGTACTGTCTTGATCGCTCAAAAGAAAAGAAAAATTAAAGAAAGAAAGAAAGTAAGAAAGAAAATCATACACAATCATTTAATTCTCTAAGATCCTTTTCATCGTAAAAAGACTTGGATTACCAAACTAGGAATCACAACTTTGGAGTCATGCATGAGTGCACAGCGAAAAGGACATTTGCATAAATAAGTTGACATCGCAAAGTCGAGAAAAATTAACTTTACTGGCATGTAAAAAATATAATCTGCTTTCATCTCTTGAAAGAAACCAACAAGAATTTGTTGAGATCTAACTCCTTGGGGTTTGGGGCCGGTTCCATTCCGATAAAGTAGCCTGCGGAGGAGGCTACTCGTGAACACGAAAAACTGAAATCTATCGAATCAAAACTTACCGGGGATTCCAACACTTGCATCTTGGTTAGACTTTTTCTTCTTCGTTGTGGGAGACGCTGGCACGAAATATTGCGAGATTGATCTTTACACGAGATGGTCGTCGCGTTTAATGCCGTAAGTAATTATTATGCATTTCTGATTAATTCGCTGAGATTTAGTAAAACAATTCTTAGACAGACACACAAACTGATGCATATACTTTATTGCAAGCGCATTTTCAAAGAAGGTTTTTTTCCTGTAGCTGATATCAGAAAAAAAATTCAACAGTTCAACAAATGTGTATTGAGTACCGTTAGTAAGCGATCGTTTTTATATTCCTTTCGGAAAGTCGATTTAATTTTTATTTTAGCCAGAACAGACGGCTACGATCATCCTCACAGCCGGCGGTTTCCGCCGGTTGCCGGCTACTACTGAGAACCCTGCTGTACACTTGTTTTACTATATCCTGCAGTGCGACTTATATAGTCTTTTTAATGCAATATACTGTATGTATCTATGAAGAAATACATTTATATGGACCATATATAAGTCAATGACAACTTTGAAACTTTTTTTGAGTTTTCATCATGTTTGATCACAATCCGTCTAAAAGATACCATTAAATGTATGCCACATAATAATTATCACCGAATTCAAAATGGTTTTTTGAAGGCTGACAGAAATTCCCTACCTTTTCACTGACCTTTGGGTAAATTACAAAATTCCCTGACCAAAATCAAAATTCCCTGACAATTTCCTGACCTTGAAAAAAAATCAGAATTCACTGACTTTTCAAGTTGTGGGAACCCTGTGATGATGACGATGAAAATGACGTCGATGACGCTGAAGATGGTGATGATGATGACGATGATAATGACGTCGACGATGATGAAGATGGCAGTGCTGATGATGACGCTGGTGATGGTGATGGTGATGACAATGGTGATGTTTATGACGATGACACGATGGTGATGATGATAATGATGATGATGACGATGATAATGACGTCGACGATGATGAAGATGGCAGTGCCGATGATGACGCTGGTGATGGTGATGGTGATGATGACGATGATAATGACGTCGACGATGGTGATGATGTTTATGATGATGACACGATGGTGATGATGATGACGATGATAATGACGTCGACGATGGTGATGATGTTTATGATGATGACACGATGGCGATGATGATGATGATGATGATAATGACGTCGACGATGATGAAGATGGCAGTGCCGATGATGACGCTGGTGATGGTGATGGTGATGACAATGGTGATGATGTTTATGATGATGACACGATGGTGATGATGATGATGATGATGATGACGATGATAATGACGTTGACGATGATGAAGATGGCAATGCCGATGATGACGCTGGTGATGGTGATGGTGATGACAATGGTGATGATGTTTATGATGATGACACGATGGCGATGATGATGATGATGATGATAATGACGTCGACGATGATGAAGATGGCAGTGCCGATGATGACGCTGGTGATGGTGATGGTGATGACAATGGTGATGATGTTTATGATGATGACACGATGGCGATGATGATGATGATGATGATAATGACGTCGACGATGATGAAGATGGCAGTGCCGATGATGAAGCTGGTGATGGTGATGGTGATGGTGATGACGATGGTGATGATGATGATGATGACGATGATAATGACGTTGACGATGATGAAGATGGCAGTGCCGATGATGATGCTAGTGATGACAATGGTGATGATGTTTATGACGATGACACGATGGTGATGATGATGATGATGACGAAGACTTTATTTTAAAGAGGGTAAACATATAAAAGTGAAATACACTTATAAACTGATGATGACGACGATAGTGATGATGTTGATGAATACGTTCATGACGTAAGGCCTTACCCTAGCTCTCATAAATCCATGTTCACTTGAAAACTCAGGGGAGACATACTGCACCAACATGTTTTCCAGCTGATCTTTGTAGTTCTTTTTCTGTGTGACAAGAAATGAGTGTTTACGCTAACTTATCAAACTAATTCATAATTCATAATTCATAAGGAAAACAGAATAGAAATCATAACCGTGGAGAACATTGTATACAATTCATGAGGAAATCACAATAGAAATCACAACCGTGGAGAAGATTGTATACAATTCATGAGGAAAACACAATAGAAATCATAACCGTGGAGAAGATTGTGTACAATTCATGAGGAAAACACAATAGAAAACATAACCGTGGAGAAGATTGTATACAATTCATGAGGAAAACACAATAGAAATCATAACCGTGGAGAAGATTGTATACAATTCATGAGGAAAACACAATAGAAAACATAACCGTGGAGAAGATTGTATACAATTCATGAGGAAAACACAATGGAAATCATAACCGTGGAGAAGATTGTATACAATTCATGAGGAAAACACAATAGAAATCATAACCGTGGAGAAGATTGTATACAATTCATGAGGAAAACACAATAGAAATCATAACCGTGGAGAAGATTGTATACAATTCATGAGGAAAACACAATAGAAAACATAACCGTGGAGAAGATTGATACAATTCATGAGGAAAACACAATAGAAAACATAACCGTGGAGAAGATTGTATACAATTCATGAGGAAAACACAATAGAAAACATAACCGTGGAGAAGATTGTATACAATTCATGAGGAAAACACAATAGAAATCACAACCGTGGAGAAGATTGTATACAATTCATATTGGATACAAAATCGTCCTCATTTACATCAACTTTAAGTTGCATTTTATTCGCCAAACTTAATCAAATCTTGGAAATGTTAACGTAAAATGAGGTTAAGCACCTAGACGTTTGATAAGTAGCTTACAACATTTGCATACGTGCTGTATAAGATCTACAATCACGAGCCGAACATGGCTGCACATGTTGTAAACACTACATATAAACACACAGATGTCAGCAGAGTCATCACAAGTCGCCATCATAATAGCATTCTTAGCAGCTGCCCTTAGTTTCGTCACGCAAGGCACCTGGGAAACCTTGCGTGACGAAACTAAGGGCGGCTCCTAAGGAGGCTACCATCATAACGACTAAACTGGTATGTGGCAAATGTTAGCAGACAAGGTATGAGTGTTAAAACCATTGAGATATCAGTCTTTAAATGATGACAATATTATCTCCAATTTAAAATTTTATAGCCTATCCAATGTGCTGGAGAAAGAACGTTGAATCCATTCAAGGATTGTTGGATGGTTTGGATGGATGGTTTAATAATGATACTTTAATACATTCAAACCTCTATTAAGTGGCCCTCTGTTAAGTAGTCACCCTCTATTTAAAAGCAGTCACTTTCACTCAAATTCCAGGAAATCGATTCCCATACTTACTGTAAATTTAGCAGTCACCTCTATTAAGCAGTCAGTTGACTATTTCCTAAGGGTGACCGCTTAATAGAGGTTTGACTGTAGCAGCCAAAAGTCTGAATTCCATAATTAAAATACACAATTAACAAATACAAGAACGATACCTTTAATAGTAAATCTGCTAATGTTCCAATAATATGCAAAGCACCATCCTTTTTCCTTGAGTCTTTTTGCTGTAAAGGAGTTTGAAGAATCTGGACACAGAATGCCATGGTAGGGTCAAGTACTTGTTTGCGCTTTGAGACGGCAGTGTGGAGGAGAGTTGAAGCAGCAACCACAGGAGAAACAAAATCCTCAAAAATATCTGTGGATTTGAAAAGTGATGTTAGTTTACGTACAGGCCTGGATGGTATGATGACTGGATAGAATGATGACTGGATGAAATGATGATTGGGTGGAATGATGATTGGAATGAATGAATGAATGAACAAATAACCAAAAAATGGAAAATGAAGGAATACATTATTTAGTGAATGAATGAATGAATGGATGGATGGATGAATGGTTGAATGGATGAATGGATGGATGGATGGATGGATGGATGGATGGATGGATGGATGGATGGATGGATGGATGGATGGATGGATGGATGGATGGATGGATGGATGGATGGATGGATGGATGGATGGATGGATGGATGGATGGATGGATGGATGGGTGGATGGATGGATGAATAAACAGATGGATGAATGGATGAATGAATGAATGGAAGGACAAGTTATTACCATATTTTACTCGAATGAAATCATATGGATCTTCCTCCCAGAGTTCTTGATCTTCGTCGGTGTGACACATTAGAGGAAATACTACTTCTTGGATTATCCCCTACAAACATCGAAGAAAATAATTATTTGTTTGAGTCGTCCTTCCTTTAGATAAAATTAACACGTTTATACAATGGGTGACTAATGTTTCTCCCTACACTTCTTCTGTGCTCTCATCACTTCATGCGTGCTTTATTACTGAACAGAGCACGGTCGAAGATGATCTTTTTATTAAATTACTTACATGTATGTGAGGTCTCATAACTTTCCAGTGAATTGAATTGGAAATTCTGAAAGAAAACAAAAATGGCTGTTGCAATGCATTTCAAAAACAGCATGTAAATGCAGTTGAACACCTACTAGAAGCTAGTCTCTTTTGCAGGCGTCTGTAGGGGTGGTGCTAACCTGGGGCGGATCTAGGATTTTGAGGTGGGGGTTCACTCCAGAAGGAAATGTTACGCGCACCGATTTTTTTGTATCAAATTTTTTTTGTCTTATTGAATTGTTCCTGGGCAGCAAGGGAGGTGTACGGGCATCCAATGAACCCCCCTAAATCTGCCACATCTAATTACAGTACAAGCATGCAGGAATGGAAAGAAGACTTGGCTGTGGCTCATGCTTCTCTTTAATACTACATGTACTTCCTCATCTTCTTCCAATTTCTCCATGCTTCTACAACTCGATAGAGCACGTTGCCTCGTTTTCTATTTCTTCATGACACAGACCAGATATAAATACACAGATATTTAAAGTAATGCTCACCCATTTCTGAGGTGGTTTAGAGTCTATTGCAGCAGTTTGAAAAATATTGCTTCAAAAGTTGTGAAGATATGAATTTTCAAAAATCGAAAATTTGTATCAAAACCTTTGCTGGTAGACAAGAGTTGCCTACCAGCATAAATTTCCAAAGGTTTTCATATCAAATGACAGTATTACTCACCCATTTCTGAGGTAGTTTAGAGTCTGTTGCAGCACCCTTGGTGCAATGTACACACTTCTTCTGTACTGATCCAACACTTTCAACATTATCTGTGTTGTACTCACTGCCAAAATATTAAAGATACATAGTATATTATTTAATAGTCATCATCATCATCATTTTATTTTACCACAATTATATAAAATTATAAATTGTCACTACCAGCAAAGAGCATAGGCCAATTACCCATTAACAAAACGAGCAGGGGACTGGGAACGAGTTTATTATAATTAATGCAATTACGAAATTAAGTTCATGACATGAAACAACAATTAGCATATGTGCAAAGTTTGATGCGATTTGTCGAGCGAATTCTGTCGGAATTATAAGCTTTTGAAATTGTGCTGTCCATCCAAAATTTTACAGTGAATGTATGGTTCGGATGGACAGCGTCAAAAATTTACAGAGTTTGTATGGGAATATATTCATATTTGGTGCCCTCTAGCGTCGTCAATATTAAGCCGAAGTTCACCAAACTTTCCAGACTAGCTAAGTTTGATCTGCATATGAGTGGCATATGATAATTTAGATATACATGTACAGTAATAATTACTTGGGCTACCTGTGGTAGCACAAGTCTTAAATTAGGCTTTTTCTTTCGGTCAGAAGTTCCAGTCCATCCCGGCCACAGGAAGCCCGAGCTAGAGAGCAGGAGGTTCTTTGCTCGGTTTGATCGGTTGTTCTTTTGGTGCTGAGCTCTGAAATGATGTGTTTTGAAGTTCTTCATCGCCTTCTACTCCAAACGCTCACTATGCTTACGGTAGGCCTACTCTAAAAGATGTCAGTGAGCGAATTTGGACCGGGCTGAACATCCGCGAACTCATCACGGCAGTCAAACAGAAATCAAAGCAAACTATGAAATCAAATGAAATGTCAAAATATGAGCAAATGATGGCTAGAAATGGCAAACAAAGGACTACAAATGACGAAACTATGACTAAACACTTGACTATAAACTCTTGTTAGTGCTTGGAATTCTTGAATTCGATAGTTCTTTTGATTTCATGTTTTGATAATAGCTTTTGCACAATGTGAGCTTGATTTGTGTCCCCGCAGGATATTGATTTTATAAACCTTTCAAGAGCTTTTTAGTATAGACTTCGAATAATTATTTGGTGGCTTGTAATTCTTCTGTCCGAAAGTATATAAGGCCAAGACTCGTAAGTTTATATTGTTGATTTTATCGCAGTTGAGTTTGTGAAATCGAGACGGCGAGTTACGTTGCCCAACTTAGCGTGCTAAGAAAACACGAAATTCTGTTCTTTGGAACGTTCTTTGTAAAATATAAATGCATCACAAATGTTCATTAACAATTGAACTTTAGTTCTTGGCTATATTTACGCTTTCCTGCTCGAGTATCGTCAATATAGAAGAGAAAATCTACTTGATATGAATATCAAAGTCAATCTAATTACGCATGCATGTTCAGTACTGAGTCACGCAAGGCCGGAGTGACGAAAAGTCACGCTGCGATGTCTGCTAAAACTTGCCATTTATACCAATAAAGTAGCATCTAAAAAAGGCAAACACTGTTTTGACTGTTTTAGCACTGTTTTAGAGATAGCACTAGTCATGCAGTTCTGAAATAGTTCCCTATTAATGCCTTTTTGACAAGTACTCTTATATACCCATTCTGAGCTGGTGTTGCCCGACCACAGAAATCAGTTTTTATACAGTCCGGTATCGTATCAAGAGAATATGACTGTATTTAAACTACCTTATAATGTTCACCATTTTCAGAAACCTTGCAATTTTAAAGATACCAATTCTCGGCTTCATCATCTCATTATCAGTAGCCCAAGTGAACGCTATTAGAGCGTCTAGTTACTATTAAACAATACTAGTTATTAGTTAACACAAAAGCACATACTGTAGTATTAAACTGAATCAAATTTTTTGCAGACAAACATTTTTTTAAGAAGAAAAGTTCAAATACATGGACATTATAGAATGTTAACAGTCTCACTTCCCTCTTGACACAGTACAGAAAATATTTTGGAATACTGTGGACATGATGGGGACTTTCTCCCCTCTCCCCTCCCCTCTCCCTCTTTCCCCTCTCCCCTCTCCCTCTCCCTCTCCCCTCTCCCCTCTCCCCTCTCCCCCTCCCCTCTCCCCTCTCCCCCTCCCCTCTCCCCTCTCCCCTCTCCCCTCTCCCCTCTCCCCTCTCCCCTCTCCCCTCTCCCCTCTCCCCTCTCCCCTCTCCCCTCTCCCCTCTCCCCCTCCCCTCTCCCCTCTCCCCTCTCCCCTCCCCTCTCCCCTCTCCCCTCTCCCCTCTCCCCTCTCCCCTCTCCCCTCCCCCCTCTCCCCTCTCCCTCTCCCCTCTCCCCCCCTCTCCCCCTCCCCTCTCCCCTCTCCCCCTCTCCCTCTCCCCCTCCCCTCTCCCCTCTCTTTACTATGGAGCAGTAGATGATTAAGTGTTGTTACCTGCAAAGTTTTTACAGTAATAATCAGCAAAAGCACTGTATTCTTTAGAAATGGATCCAGGTGTAGCATATCTGTACAACACAATAATATACCATTAACTATTCACCTTGCAGACATACACCTCACTATCATGGGTACAATGTACCTCATTACAGTTTGAACAGCAGGCTAACGAGCTAAATTTACGAGGACTGTACATCTACATGTAGTCGAGCATTTTTTACATGAGCCTCTGGCTCGGGAGATTGGGTAACCACTCCCTACGTTATCGACTTGAAATAAATTATTATTATTATTATTATTACTCTAACCCAATTGTGCAAGCCACTCAAGAAGAATTACTAATTATAATAAAAAAAATATAATTAATTTAAATAAATAATTAAAATCATGCTTGTAAGATATGGAATATTATTGCACAACTTGTAATCTTACAGTACAAATACGAGTACAAATATGACAGCGTATTACACGTTTTAGAAGCTCTTTTTATATCAGTACAGAGAAAAATACGGTATTTTCATTAATTTTGTTGTTGTGCAATAAACAACTTATTACACGGGTAGTTGGGTAATACGGCTGGATATTTTTACTCGTCTATTTGTATTTTGACTCGCCTACGGCTCGTCAAAATACGGCATGACTCGTAAAAATATCCAGCCGTATTACCCAACTACCCGTGTAATAACCTCTATGTACTAAATGTCAATACAGTATTCATATCTTTGCAATTAATGTAAAATATTGTAAAAAGTTTTTTTAATATAAATGTAATCTTACAATTGAAAATAAAAAGTTAATAAAAAATAAAAAATAAAAAATAAATACTAATTATTATAACATAGCAACAACATAATGCACAAGTCTGATTCACTGGATTGCAGCATTATGAACTATTTCCCCATGGATTGCATGCTCATGTCATCTTGACTGTTTTTCAAGATGGAATAACAATCAATCCCTTGTACACTGTATACAACGCACATGTATGCTCATTGGCTAATATATCTACAGTATGAACTATTTCCCCATGGTTTGCACTCTTTTTCTGAATGCCATATATTATAACAATTAGTCTACTCACATCTATGGTCCCATAGCATACAGTCATGTACTATGTACTTATTGAATGAGTTAGGTCGGGCCGGACGGGAAAATATTTGGCTTGAGGTCATGGAAGTACGGACCGAGCGCAGCAAGGTCCGTACAGAATGACCGAAAGCCAAATATTTTCCCGTCCGGCCCGACCTAACTCATTCAATAAGCATTTTCATTTTGGGTACTAAACATCATTCAAGAACACAAACGCGCGATTACGCTAGAAGAACCAATCAAAAAATGTTATCAAAAATAATTAAATTTTGTTCACTTTTGTTGTTCACATTTAAAAAATAAATTTTGCTGCAAAAAAAGCATAACAAATCTCCTGACAAAAATTGAGCAGGGCCGGACGGCTTTTTCCGGACCGGGTACGTCAACACGTCCAGCCCTTACCACGTGAAGTTTTCCCAATGATTTCAATAAGAGCGCGCGAGCAGGACCATACGGGTCATATGATAAATGTATAGATGCACTCAAGAAAATATAAAGAACTCAAACAAGCTAGAGTCACACTTGGCTACGCCTCGTGTCACTCTTACACTTGCTTAAAGAGTGCTTATATTTGCTCTTATGTGTCAATATTGAATGTATCTATTACTTATAAACTGGTCAAGTCATTGCTTAGTTTGTTACAAACCTTTCAAATATTCTCTGTAGAATATGTAATGCCCACTTTTTGGCCTTCCACCAAGGAAGTCTTGGTCTTTCATCTTCATCAGGTTCAAGCGCTGCCTAGATTAATTACAGTACGATATCAATACAGTGTTTTCTTCAATAGATGGATGTGGCATTAATGCTTACTTTTGGGCATTTTTGAATTAACAGTAATAATTTATTCTACTGGGATTCACAGATTGTACATATACATGTACTGTATGTACAAGTGTACCACTTGTGGTACGCTAGAAGTCTGACACATTAATAACGTTTATGTAAAGCATATAGATGTATGTATGTTACATTAATCCATCATATACAATCATGTTTAATTTGTATGCTCATTACATTTGTATTAATAGTTATATTTAATATAACTCCAGTTTCGAGTTGTTTAGACACCTGTAGTGCGCTACTTGACAAGACACATTTTGTTCGGTGTAAATCATTCACAAATACCAACTACTACTGTAGATTGCGAAAAAAATTTGACATTAATAGAAAATAGAACCTTTTATAATGAGGGTTTATCAGGTAATTTCAAAACTCATCGGACAATGACAATGATGGAAAGAGCTCGTTAAAATTAGTAAAAATGTGAAGTTTCGAAAAGATTGCTCCACAAATTGCGAAGATATGAATTTTCAAAAATCGCAATTTTATATGAAAACCTTTGGAAATTATGCTTGGAGGCAACTCTTGCCTCCAACAAAGGTTTTCATACAAAATTTCGATTTTTGAAAATTCATATCTTCGTAATTTGTGGAGAGATCTTTTCCAAACTTCACCTTTTTACTAATTTCAACGAGCTCTTTCCAGCTATGATAATCATTTTTTTGTCCGATGAGTATTGAAATTACCTGATAAACCCTCATTCATAAGTTATTCCCTGAATTGAGGCTCATGCTGTAAGTAACACTTGTAACACAAGTAACACTTGTCTGAGCACTTTACAAAACATCCTCGGAAACCCAGGGATATATTCTGTCGCTTGTTACTCGCCCCCAGATAAATACCCCTGGGAACGAAGTCTATTGGAACTTGTTCTGGAAGTCAAAATTACTCTTGTTTCTGATTGGTCGACCTAGGAAGGTCGAACAATCAGTATCAGTGGTCGCTAAATCGAGGTTCGACTGTAGTTTATAGTGGTGATAAAACAACTCGTAACTGGAGTGTTGAAATAGCTTACTGCTGGGACAGGTCTATCCAGAATTGCTTGGAAGATATGCATCCATTTTGGGAAATTATCTTCGTTAATGATTTCCAAAGGCATATTACACTGAAATAGACAATGACAAATATCAATAGTGAATAATATCAATATGATTAACTTGTCAATGAGTAACTACATTTTTAGTATATTATTTCTGATGGAATGCAATAAAAATAAAATAAATTAGTATTATTTATTTTACTTTAAAGTTGTATTTCTTACCTGAATTAAAGAATAAAAGATCTTTAAGATCTGTTTTTGAATTGCTACAGCATGAGCAGATTCGTCACTCATTAGACCTGCACAGTGATTGTACAGGATTGGCAACATGGTCCCCATAATGGTGATTATAGGTGGACGCTCCTCTAACTTTTTAAATCTATTTTAACATGGTCAAGAAACTTTTAACTGAGACATGTCACAAGACTGTTCCTTGGAAACAAACACATCCTAATAGCTTAAGAGGGCTTTAGTTTCATGGAAATAAAATTATACTAAAAACAGTTTGGATAGTGTTTAATAAACGAGCAGGAGTGTTTTGTTTAAAACCACGAGGCGAAGCCGAGTGGTTTTAGACCCGATAAAACACGATCTGCGAGTTTATTGGACAGCTTCAAAAATGATCTTACAAAATAATACATTTTCGGATGATTTCAGTAAAAAAAAGCAAGGAAAACACAAACATAGCAGTATCGTGTTGCTTCTAACGCCTCACACATCGCACCGATACTACTGATACTCTCAAAAAGATCCCACATTTGAACAACGGTCCGAAAGTGTGACCAAGGAGCAATCTTTCCGGACAACATATATGTCAATGTACATGTCGTCCCGTACAGGGAACAGGGAGGTCAATGATACGACACCAATATGAGACCTTCCCTTATTAGTATTCTTTATATAAAGAATACTAATGAGGATGGCTTTATATATATAAAGGGCTCCATCCTCATTATAATTATTTATATATAATTCTAATAAGCAGTGCATTACCAGGTATAAAGGTACATGCACGTGATGGATTTCGTCCTTCTGATTGGACTAATTGCTCATTAATTATGCATGAGTTTTTGAAATAATTATAATATAAAGGTAATATGCTATAACTAAACAAATTTCCAAGAAAATATATTTTCAAGAACGAATTTATCTTCTGAAGTTTCACTAATCAGAATTCAAATTTCTCACTCGTGTGACGTCATGGGGGTCCAGTATCACCCTTATTGCTCTCTTCGGACTCACATTCAACCTCTATGACTTCTAAATCACTTCTGAATAAAGACTCTTGAGTGAACTCGGATGTCAAGACTCGTCCGCCATGTTATATTCAAGTAGGCTGCGTTCAGTGAGTTGGATTGACCCCTATGACCACTCTTCTGCTTCCTTCATTGTAGTTCTTGGTTTCCGTTTTTACTGATGCTTTTTTGATTAATATTTCCAAAAATGATCATAATCTAAATTCTCCTGAGGGCTCTTCGAATTAGCCACTTTAGTAACGAGTGAAGAACTGGGAATGAGTTTTGATAATTAATCTAATTAAAAAATGAGAAAGAGCATATCACAATTAGCATTATTAAAAAGTTTCAAAAGGTTTTGTTAGATATTAAACGAGTAACAGCTTTCCAAAAACCGCAAAAATTACAAAAAAATGTACTATGTTTAGTAGGGACACTTGTCCCGAGCAATCATACATTTCCTTGTAATTTTTGCAGTTTTTAAATGTCTGCAGTTCAGTTGCTGCTACTCCAAACCCTATCAAACTCCTAAAACTTACTAATTCTGATACGCTCTTTCTGGAGATGGGGTTCATTTTTTAATTAGATTAATTATTAAAACTCGTTCCCAGTCCTTCACTGTGGCTAATTCATAAAGGAGAATTTAAATTTTGATCACAAGTCACTTGTGATCGCCCATTTAAAATATTATTGTTTGCAGGGTGTCATGAGAAGATTCTCACTACTGTACTGCAGTGTACAATGTAAGATATTGGGAAACCCTGTAAATGTACAAAATCCACATAAAATATCTTGAATACACTGAATGCGAAAATGGCGTCCAATTTAAAGAGTCATTGTTTTGGACTGACTATTAATCAACCTCGTGTCCATGTGAAATCCCTTTTGTGAAGCACCATGGATATAAGGCTAGTCAGTCGAAAACAATATTATTGTGATTTACGTTGGCAGCCATTTTTGCATTTGGTCTATAAAACGTGTTATATTTAGGTTTTTTATACTAATGAAGGCTGTTGATAAATGAAGGGCTCCGTGCAAGAACAACGTAAGTGATCTCTGATTACAATCTAAATTCTCCTCGAGATTCTTTGAATTTCAAAGGAGAATTTGGGTTTTGATCACAAGTCACTTACTCCGTTCTTGCAGGGAACCCTTCAAATGGCCGAAACATTTGAGAGTCGTGTCCCCGATTAGCAGTAATGCTATTTCTTTTTTCAAAAAAACTGAAAGTCAGTGACAAATGTCACAGTTGTAATAAATGTTTACCATGTAATCAAGGATACTCATATTTCTTTACAACTTGATAAAGCGCCAGCAAAGACCCCATCCAGGTTGCTTGGTTACCACTTGACAGGTACACGTTGACCTTATCGATAACCGTAGGCCATTTTTCTGGAAAATCGTGTCTTAGCATTTGGCTCACGCAAACTGTCAACTGCACCCTGCAATACACATGTACAAACAAATTACTAAATTTGACAGCATTTTGAGACATTGCAATTTCAAATTTCTGCTGGCATAAAATGTTGACCAACAAGTGCAGAAAATCATGCATTGTGGGATTTATTAATATGAATACATCTTTGGATTTGATAAGTCAGATACAATATTCGCATCCGTTCATATTGTATCTGTTACATGTTGTAGTATAGTGGCAGCATAGTTAGTAGAGGGGACTGGGTTGGGAAACCTTTTGTTATGTTTTGTTCTTTTTTTTTCAACCGTGACCGTGCACACATCTTTTGTTTTGTCATTGTTTTGCCTTAATTTGCTATGGTTGAGCAACTGAACCGAAATGTTTCTTTTGGCTGCTTGTGCGATATATTCCAATTCAAAATTAAACATATTAGAATATTAGAATATTTAAATAAGTAATCCAATAGAGAACATTTGGGTTCGGTTGTTTAGCCATTTTCTAATGAATTTGAAGAAACAATGTGCACGGTAAGGACCCGTTCAACATCATGACATTACGACTAGAACAAAGAAATATAACAAAAGGCTTCCTAACCATTCCCTCTATTAACTATGGTGGCAGTGAATAATTTTTGTAACCTGTACTTTACCTGATCAAATCAGGTGCATTAATAACAGCTTGGATAATATGTTCTCTCATAAATACTTTGTCTTGCTCAGGAATCACAAATGGCACATCGCCATCAGGGAAGTCATTGGGATCCCTGTCCTTCCAGTATTGTATGACCATGTTCTTTAGGTAGATGCATGCTGGGAGTTGACAGAGAAGAAATTACACAAATGGACAGATAACATAACATAATGAGGGTTTATCATGTAATTTCAAAACTCATAGGACAAAACAAATATTATCATAGCTGGAAAGAGCTTGTTCAATCTCGTCCCCAGAGCCTGCGTTACTTTCGGCCAGCGACGAGAACGTAGGCTCTGGCATAATCCATTTTTTGGGAACAGGATTTCTTGTTCTTCCGGTTTTAGAGCGCATGCGCAAGTTAGCTGGGCAGTTGGTTGTCGATTCAAATTGTCGATTCAGGTTTCAGTGGAATCCTTCGAAAGGTTTCATTAGGGAATAGAGTACCCTTTAAAAGCACTTGGTAAAGAAGATATAACAGTGAAAGAAGCGCAGTATCTGAAGTCTTTATTAAAAGCAGTGGTTTTACAGCAGAAGGATACGCGAACAGTTCTTCCTACGGGTTTATATTTACTCGTGTCTACTTTACATATCAGTTAATTATTTGAATCTATCATCTTCATCTTCTCTGGTTATTGTTGTCTCTCCTTCAAATGTATTTCTTTTGAATATTTCGTCTTCGTAAGCACCTCGATTGGCACTGCCTTTCAGTTGCTAGCCTAAAGAACTATTAGATTTACGATCGACATCTCTTCGTGTAAATTTTAGCTTCGTTTGAAAACTTGTCAAGACACTTCGAGATACATATAAGCTTAGATAAACTGGATTTTTCTCTGTGCTTAGATATTTTATTATTGCAGATCGAGGCGACATGAGGTTAAAAGAAGACTGCTCGCAGGGTAGGCGACATGTTTAAAATAACATGTCAATGAAACCGTTGAAAAATGTTAATTTTTGTTTTGAACGGAAGTTGGGACACCGGTTTGTTTTGACAACTCAATTTTCATTGGATATATTTCATTTCCGGAATCTTGCACGTGCGTAGTTTCTAAAATGGAATAGCCAATCAAATTGTCTCAAAAATGGATTATGCCAGAGCCTACGTTCTTCGCCGCTGGTCGAAAGTAACGCAGGCTCTGGGGACAAGATTGGAGCTTGTTGAAATTAGTAAAAATGTGAAGTTTGGAAAAGATCGCTTCACAAATTGCGAAGATATGAATTTTCAAAAATCGAAATCAATTTTTTTGTCCTACATGTATGTCTCCTATAAGTTTTGAAATTACGTGATAAACCCTCATTGTACATTGTAAAATAATTTCAATTAAACAAATCATGAATAATTAATGAGCAAACTAGATGCGTGAAGTCGGGCTTCTATTAAAGCTTACCACAACACAAAATAACAGTGGTACAAAGTATATACAGTATACATTATGTATGTAATAAAATAGAAGACATTGACTTTGTTTAGATTTCAATCTTGTGTCAGCTTTGCGATTAAAGTGATTTAAAAATCTCCTTAGTCATCGACTTGAGTCATTGAATACGTGCAAGAACTTCATTCAGTCACTCGGCACTTTTCGTAAAATGTATATCTGAGCCTTCGATTATGTGCTCTCGCATGCACATTTACAACAAAGCACTTCGTTATCACTCGGCAATCTCATTTGGCAAGTTCTCGTATACACCTATTTCAATAAACGTTGATCATGGACGATCTGAAATGGATGGTCTGAGACCGAGAGGAATTGTGGGTACGAGCTGTTTAGTTTAAATTTACATCATAGATCTCATAAGAAATGTTGACACTGGCAATTTCATACGAATTCGCTATAAACCACCCACAATTCCTCTCGGTCTCAGATCATCCATTTCAGATCATCCATGATCAACGTTCATTGAAATAGGTGTATATCTGAGCCTGCGATGTACTGTATCTGCGCCACTTTCACGTTTGAAGTCAAAGACAAAACAGCATTTTCAGAGTCAGCCTTCCACAGGAAGCCTGACTAAACAAATATAATGAAAATCATAACCATAACCACACACCTCGGACTAGAACTATAAATGAGGGTTTATCAGGTAATTTCAAAACTCATCGGACAAAAAATGATTATCATAGCTGGAAAGAGCTCGTTAAAATTAGTAAAAATGTGAAGTTTGGAAAAGATCGCTCCACAAATTGCAAAGATATGAATTTTCAAAAATCGAAATTTTATATGAAAACCTTTGGAAATTACGCTTGGAGTCAACTCTTGCCTCCAACAAAAAGGTTTTCATACAAAATTTCGATTTTTGAAAATTCATATCTTCATAATTTGTGGAGCGATCTTTTCCAAACTTCACATTTTTACTAATTTCAACGAGCTCTTTCCAGCTATGATAATCATTTTTTTGTCCGATGAGTATTGAAATTACCTGATAAACCCTCATTGCACAGACTTTGAAATCCAGTCCAGTCCTCATTGTTGGCCACTAATCATATTACATACAAATGTAGATGTACAGTCACCATTGTTGTACCGTAGATTGGTTTAACTACATGTACATGTTGTTACAGCTTTCACTCAAATTCCCAGAAATTGGTCCCCCATACTTACTGTAAACTTGACCTTCATTAAGCGCCACTTCTATTAAGCGGTCAGTTAATGGCTATTTCCCAAGCATGACCGCTTAATAGAGGTTTGACTGTATTGATATATTTACTCACCAGCCTGACGCACAGGAAGTTGTATGTCGTTGGACATTATAAGATGTAGAATCATCGTCACAAAACCAGGATGGAATTTTAACTGAAACAAAAATAATTGCATAATGAATATTATCATATGACCCGTACGGCCCTGCTCGCGCACTTATCATATGACCCATATGGCCCTGCTCGCGCGCTCTTAATGAAATCATTGGGAAAACGTCACGTGGTAAGGGCTGGACGTGTTGACGTACCCGGTCCGGAAAAAGCCGTCCGGCCCTGCTCGATTTTTGTCAGGAGATTTTTTATGCTTTTTTTGCAGCAAAATTTATTTTTTAAATGTGAACAACAAAAGTGAACAAAAATTATTATATTTTGGATAAATTGTTTTGATTGGTTCTTCTAGCGTAATCGCGCGTTTGTGTTCTTGAATGATGTTTAGTACGAAAATGGTCCATATGAAATGGTCATATGATAAAATGCTTATTGAATGAGTGGGAGGGCCGGACGGGAAAATATTTGGCTCTCGGTCATTCTGTACGGACCTTGCTGCACTCGGTCCGTACTTCCATGACCTCGAGCCAAATATGTTCCCGTCCGGCCCTCCCACTCATTCAATAAGTACATAAACATCACCAAAGCAGACAATCTCAAGATCTTGTTGTTACTTGTTGTTACAGTACCAGTCAGAAGTATCTTAGCATTTTTTTTGTGTAAACTGTGTGTGTGATAATGCGTAGTTACCACACGGCACAAACAGTACTGTAACTGCTTCCCACTCATATGAAAACGACTCTCTGTAAATGTAAATGTACCTAACAACCCTGCATTTAAATTTGCATTTTTGCATATTATAAAATTTTTGAAAAATCTGTTCATAAGTAAGAATTTATGCATACCTTTCTACTGAAAAGGAACAATTCAAGTTTTTGTTTATAGCCTAAAACACATACATTTATAGGCTAAAACACATAAATTTATGTGTCCTGAGATATAAATGTACTATATGTGTAGGCTAAAACACATAAATTTATGTGCCCTGAGAAAATAATCAAAAATGGTGCTATTTTATTGCAAGTTTGAATAAATGAAAAACTACAAAACAGTCATTTTGAACAATTGTACATGATGGAAATTAAACTCCAAATAATGAAATTGCCCTTTTTGAATGAGCAGACCTGTTAAATTCTAAAAACATGTGCAAAATGGAAAATATTTCAGCAAAATGCAAAAATGCAAATTTAAATGCAGGGTTGTTACCTACAGTTCAGTCGCTTTTACATGTATTTTTTTGTTACTTTTACATGTATGACACATACCGTATGCAACTATGCACAGTTCATGAACTCAGTGAAGTACAATTGTTGTACATACACAAATGTATTTTTATCAGTTTTACATGTAAAGTGCCTATAAATCCAATTTATTATACGACGCACGGTTTTCAAGTGAAAATACAAGCCTTTTCGAGTGCAAATATACGGCGTTATTCAATGGGTGTTATTATTACACGGTTCGCAAACTGGTTTGCCGAACCAGTTTTGTATTCATTGGAAAAAGAAAAGACACTAAAAAACGATAAGAAAGTACTTCTAAAGTAAATAGGGAAACACACAACAACTTTTTAATGATTTTTTTTGTAGAAAATAAGAGAAAAACAACAATCTTTTTGGTGAAAAAAAAAAGCCTAGAAAAGCCAACGAAAAATCTCTTCAGCGCGTGCTCGATGGCGTATCGATTCTGTGATAGCGAGCGCATTCCCAAACAAAACACAAAAACAACTTTTGTACGCTAACAAATAAGAGTTTTTTGGTTAATTTTGTTGTCGTATAATAAACAATTTATTACAGTTAGAGTTGTGTAATATGGCTGAACATTTTTACTCGTCTATTTGCATTTTGACGAGCCATACGGCAAGACTCGTAAAAATATCCAGCCGTATTACACAACTCTAACTGTAATAACCTATGTTTATTACACAACTTGTAATGTTACAGTACAAATACGAGTACCAATATGACAGCGTATTACACGTTTTAGAATTCGGACACGTCAATTTTGTGCGCGCGCTCAGTTTGTTTCTTGTTTTGTCCGGTCGCAAATAAAAAGAAAGAGAAAAATATTTTTTTTTTGGTTAATTTTGTTGTCGTATAATAAACAATTTATTACACGGGTAGTTGTGTAATACGGCTGGATATTTTTACTCGTCGGCACGACTCGTAAAAATATCCAGCCGTATTACACAACTACCCGTGTAATAGCCTCTATGTATTCAATGTAAGGCGAACAGTTGCAGTATTTGATACAAAATTGTGATTTGGGGCTTCTGTGAATTCTTAGTTTTCATTTCATAATTTTATAGACAGTTTGGCTATTTTAGTTCAAAGTGCTACTTGAAAAAAACTTATAATTAAATTATAGCAAGTCACCAAATTAGCATGTCATGATTTAAAACCTCTATAACTCAATATTGCGACCATGCATCGCTGAACAATTCCAATATTTTGATGTGCTTTTCAAAATAACAAAAATTAGGCTGATATTATTTTAAAAACAATAAAGTGTACAAAATACACAAATAAATACAAGTGTGCAACTATGCACTACAACAACTTTATTTAAAGATAGTAAACACAAGACAGATACCAAGGGACTGGTACTGGTAGTGGTATAAAACTAGTGAGTAGTGGCTCTCAAAAGAAACATATAAAAGAAAGATATAAGTTATAGATCAATAAGCTATAGAAGGGTATAAATCAACTACCATTTATACGTATTACAATGTACAGTTTTATGGTTTTAAAGGATTAAGTAATTAGCGGAAATATCCAGTATTTCCATGTCAAAATCTCACGTGCACATACTAGTGAGCTGAGTCAAGAGTGAAACTCGTCATTATCGTCAAACAAGCAAAATACGAGATCATATTTAACAATAAACTTGAACCTTCTTTCACGAACGTATTACCACTACAGCATCACGTAGTAATTAAACACACATATAAACTACAGTTTAACACAGAAGACGTACAAAACGGGCAAAATCACGAAAAAATACCTGTCACACATTTTGGCGTGTTGAAATCTGTATGATCGAGAGCTTATGAATGAACTCGTTTTTTTTTATCAAGACTAACCTCTTCTAGCTGTTTCTCTGCATCTTGGCGTAGATTTGGGTCGAAGGTAGAAGAGAAAACAGTCGCCAATTGATGAATGTCCATAATGACGTTGAAATTGATCACAAATGCTATCATGTATTCTTCATCTCGTGTAGATTTCACTGGAGAGAAAAAAAGACCGGGAATTAATGCGCACGCTGTGATGGGGGCTCGCCGCTGGTTGAGATAAATGGCGGATTCACCACAGGAATCCCGCGTACTACTGATGAAACACAGGAATCCCAATTCCGATAAAAACCGATAAAAACCAAAATAAAAACCGATAAAGGAGTAGCCTGCGGAGGAGGCTAGTAATGAGGCTAGGCCGAGAAGGACCGGGATAGAAAATGAAAACTAAAATAGAATATCAAATAAAAAGGAACAATCTAGAATATACTAAAAATTGATAGCATATAAAATTAACCACAATCCTTTGCGAACCAAAAACACAAATTCAAAAGAACACCACCCACCCTCGATTAAGCACCCCCCTCGATTAAGCGACCCCCTCAGTGCACACAAAATTTGAAATAAGCGCCACCCCTCGATTATTATTATTATTATTATTATTATTATTATTATTATTATTATTATTATTAAACGCCCCCTCCCCTCCCCTAAGAAATATGGTCAGTAAGAATTACAGAATATGGCATATAATTAGCTTGCTTATGTAAGTACCATGTTATTGAAGTTAATATGTTTCCGAGTTCAAATCACGTTTTTATATTAAGCGCCCCCCCCCCCCCCTCAATTAAGCACCCCCCTTGATCACAAAATTAGAAATTAAATAAGCACACTGGGCGCTTAATCGAGGAAATACGGTAATAATGACTATGAAAATGATCATGACTGATTAGGTGATCAACGTAACAAACAACAACAGATAAGAGTGTCTCTGTGTCTCTGTGGCGGAATTAGGGGGGGGGGGTCCATTGGGTGTGCCCGTGCACCCCCCTTGCTGCCCAGGAACAATTCAATAATACGATTTTTTTAAATACAAAAAATCGATTCGCGTAGCATTTCCTTCTGGAGTGAACCCCCCACCTCAAAATCCTAGATCCTCCCCAGTGTCTAATTGAAACCGCTTCTCTTGACCGCCATTTTATTCTCGCCCACAATGCTTAGCTAGCTTTGAAGCCATCGCGAGCGCTCGCGCTTTAAAACAGGAAACCCATCAAAAAGAAGCGCGCATCCGCGCACATGCAAATATATCTGAGCCTGTTATTACAAAATGTCTCAGACAACAAGACCATTTTGAGGACAGACTCCATATAGTATATCAATAAACATAACTTAACACTTTTTAATTATTTTAAAGTATTTTACACTATGAATTGGAAATTCATTGGAAATTCATTGGAAATTCATTGGAAATTCATTGGAAATTCATTGGAAATTCATTGGAAATTCATTGGAAATTCATTGGAAATTCAGGAGTGGAAATTCATTGGAAATTCAGGAGTGGAAATTCATTGGAAATTCATTGGAAATTCATTGGAAATTCATTGGAAATTCATTGGAAATTCATTGGAAATTCATTGGAAATTCATTGGAAATTCATTGGAAATTCATTGGAAATTCATTGGAAATTCAGGAGTGGAAATTCATTGGAAATTCATTGGAAATTCATTGGAAATTCATTGGAAATTCAGGAGTGGAAATTCATTGGAAATTCATTGGAAATTCATTGGAAATTCATTGGAAATTCAGGAGTGGAAATTCATTGGAAATTCATTGGAAATTCATTGGAAATTCCATCGCGTAAAATTGCCCAAGAAATCAGGTCATGACCATGTTTTTGGTTGAAAGACAAAGATAAAACATTTCAATAACTTAAAAACATTATGAAAAACAACCCTGTATTTTTCTCCCCCCAAAAACGTGTTTAAATATTTTTCCGAATTCGCAAGTTCCCGCGAGAAATTTTTAAATTAGCGCCCAATCCCCACTCGGCCAATCCTTCTGGATTCTCAGTCTTTTTCAGTCAAATTTAATCGATTATCTAAGGGAGACTAGGACCTGAATACTTGGTTTCCCTGTGGAATAGAGGCTTGGCTACCAACTTTTCAAAATGGCCGAAGAAAAATAGCTCTACACTCGAGAAACGTGGACAGTTTGGCGTGTTTCGCTACCTTCTTGCTTGGCGACAGATCAGCGACTGTTTGAACTAAACCTTTGGAAAATCGCTTGTTATATTTATCCTACCAAAAGTCAAATATTGGGATTAAACAAAGCTATACAAGGTTAAGAGAAACCCATGATAGACTTTTTCCTTCTGGTCACTCGCGAAGCACAATGACAGATATTTCATCTTACGTTGGGACATTTCATACTGAAATACGCCATTCTTCTTCCGATTCTACTGTAAAAAAATCGCATGATCGACCGGCAGCAGGAGAATAAAAATGGTAAGCGGTTTTTCAGTAGTTGTTTGCCTTTTATTTCCCGTGATAGACTTTTTCTCTTGAAGCTTGTTTACATTTTATTTTATTTATCAAAAGTAAAGACTTGTTCAAAGTTCTTGTATTTTTTATTGGCCGTGAGCTCTTACGGTGAAAGGAGAGACTGGTGACTTATGCTAATGTACGAAAAATCCCGGATGTGACATCCAATTTTACGCGATGATTGGAAATTCATTGGAAATTCATTGGAAATTCATTGGAAATTCATTGGAAATTCATTGGAAATTCATTGGAAATTCAGGAGTGGAAATTCATTGGAAATTCATTGGAAATTCATTGGAAATTCATTGGAAATTCATTGGAAATTCATTGGAAATTCATTGGAAATTCATTGGAAATTCATTGGAAATTCATTGGAAATTCATTGGAAATTCATTGGAAATTCATTGGAAATTCATTAGAAATTCATTGGAAATTCATTGGAAATTCATTGGAAATTCAGGAGTGGAAATTCATTGGAAATTCAGGAGTGGAAATTCATTGGAAATTCAGGAGTGGAAATTCATTGGAAATTCATTGGAAATTCATTGGAAATTCATTGGAAATTCATTGGAAATTCATTGGAAATTCATTGGAATTAAATTCATTGGAAATTCAGGAGTGGAAATTCATTGGAAATGCATTGCTTTTCTTGCACATTTTAAAATGTATTGAGATTGATATGTATTGATAAAGCATAGGGAAAATCTAATTATAATAATTATGTAGAATTATCTTTTTACACGGCTCAAAGGGAGAGCACTTTGTAATTAATTTTAAGTTTAGTGATTTTGATTCCGTGTCTAAATAAAGTTCATTCATTCATTCATTCATTCAACGATTGGCGTTATTCCACTCAAGCATGTTAAGGCATGTGTATTTTACGTATGTTTTCAGATTCATAAAAAAAAACATTTTCATCAATATCTCCATGCAGTTTGAAGCTATAGCTTTGATGTTTGGCCATCAAGTGACATTCGAGTCTTAGGATATTTCAGTGAGCTTGATAATGTTGACTTTTCATGGTCACGTGACCTTGAGACAAGAAAACTGACATTTAAAAATGCGCTTACGGTTTTTATACATTTCCAAAATATTTTGCAGTAAAATCATGACACATAACCTACTTAATAAGATCCTGTTTGGATTGCATGACTTTTGCTTCTTGTTCTCGAGAAATATGCAAATATTGCTTTGGTCACGTGACCTGTTTTGTTGATTATTTCGTTTTCAAAAATTGATGGACATCCAATCCAAACTGAATCTTATCAAACACATTATATGCAACAATTTTACATGAAAAATTTTAGAAATCTATAACAACCGTGAGCGTGAGTGTTTTCCTTACCTGTTGATCACGTGACCACCAAATGTCAACAATATCAATCAAAAAATATCAAAACACCTAAATGTCACTTTATGTCAAAACATTAACTTCATAGGTTTAAAACTTGATGAAGATATCAGTAAACTTAATATATTGCTATAAAAAACATGCATTACAGTGTGGACACTCGAACCGTGAACACTTTGTTTTTATCTAACACATATTTATAAATTATCCATTGAGCAAATTGATCAGAAAAATGATTTATTTTGATCACTAAGTGTATTTAAACTCAATGTTCCATTTAAAAGGCTATGAGGCAATAGAAAGGTCGAAAAAAAAAGCTCGAAAAAAACTTGAAGTGTTCACGGTTCGAGTGTCCACACTGTAATATGCTTGAGCAGAATAGGAATACACGGAATAACATCCCAAATTCGCTGTCACGCAGCTACTACTGCCCACTGTAAAATGAACCAATTCCTTGTTGTATCAAGTTACAAGGAACAGTTTGGAATTTGAAATGTGCTGAAATAAAAACATCCAAGTGTTTATTCCATATATTCCTATTCTTGAATAGGGTCAATCGATCTCACCCTAAGATTCGAAAAAATACGACTACCAAGAAGAACTAACCTAATGGATATTTTTGAAATTTGACATAGTCTTTTACGTTTTATTATTGTTCTTATTCCTAGGTTTTCATCCGGAAATTTGAACTGAATTGGCGCTGCCTGGGTGAAGATTTTCAGAATAAATCAATGAGTAGCCGTTTTCACTTTCACTTAATTTACCTGGTTACCATATTGATATCAGAAACATTGACTAGTTCACTTTCAAGTTCAAGTTTTTTGAGAAGTTTGAAATATGACCATTAACCTCTGTGTTTACATAGTTAATATATAAATAAATAACACGTACACGTGTTATGATTGGCCAAAGGATGTGTATGAAGGATGTGTATGAAGGCCGCGTGCTCTAAAAATGCTAATACAACACACAGCTAGCGCGCATGCATGTATATACATTTATAACATAAATATGATCGATATAACGCAAGCTCTGATTGGCCAAAGGATGCGTATTATATTGCGCGTGCTTTATGAGAGCACAGTGCACGTTCGCGCAGATATTCAAACATTTTTGTAGCGAACAAAATCGAAAAGTTGCCTTAGAATCGTAATTGTATTTTATAAACATTTTGTCAGTAAGAACAAAATTGCAAAATTGCCTAAAATCATAATGGTCTATTATAAAAGACTACTGTTCTATGTGTAGATTTAGATTACTTTGGGGATGATCAGAACACTAGCTGGAGAAGTGTTGAGAAGGATCGACTCAGTTACACACGCTTTTAGTTCACTTTGCCTGGTTACCGTATTGATATCAGAAACATTGACTATTAATTAACCACTATGGTTACGTAATTAATATATAAATAGTTAACACTACAATCATTACGTCAGTAGAGCCCTTTGAACTATAAACTGACGCGGCACTGTGCTATATTATTTCATCTGAAAACTAATTAATCAAGTACCGGTTTAACGAATAGCTTCAAATGAAAGATGGGTTCACTTTGGTGTGGAAGAAATCGTCGAAGAACCATATTGTTTTTTGTCGTATTCGTTTTGTTGGCAACATTGTTCAGTCAACTTGTGACGTTTAAGCATGAACAAAAGCGAGAAACCAAGTATATTAATTTTACAACAGTTTTACAAAAACGCTCACTAAATCAGCCAACTTCTTGTCCGTACATTCGTCACTTCAAAAGGGTTGATGAGTCGACGTCAAAGTTTCTACTCATCGAGCCTCACATAGAACCGACGATTCGCTGTGAAGACAGGCTCTTGCACCTCGCTGTTGTTGTGAATTCAGCCTGCTCGGGTGAGGAACACCGCCTTCGGAGATCTGCCATTCGAAAAACGTGGGCAAATACGACAGCAGTGGAAAGTGAGAACAAATGGCGGGTGTTCTTTTCCTTGGGGTTGTGCAGCGACGAAGAGAACCGACTCAACAAAGAAGAAGCTTTGAGGAACAATGACATCATCATTGGAAGCTTCACAGACATTTACAGAAACCTTGTCTTTAAAACGTTCATGGCATTGCAGTGGGCTTCTTTTCGACTGACATTCAAGTACATCATGAAGACAGATGACGATGTGTACGTTCGTGTGCTACGATTATTAAAATGGCTGAAAGATGAAGATCATCCTGCTCCATTTTATGGTGGCTACATCAGAATCCATTCTCCAGTCGACCGAAATCCAGATAGCGCGTGGTATGTCTCAAGTAAAGAATACAGCGAGTCCCATTGGCCGCCATTTGCAATAGGAGCGTACGAAGTCTTCTCAGGTGAAAGCGTCCCGATGTACCTTAACTATACACAGCACATAACACCGTTCAACACAGACGATACATATTTAGCTGTCGCAGCGAAAGAGTTTGGAATATCAGCGACGCAAATACCAGGATTTAGTTTTTTTTACAGACCTAATCACTGTGATGTTGTTAGTATTACTACTATTGGCGATGGTCTGGACGGTGCAGAAATAATGCAGTATCATAGCTTTTACATGAACCAAACGGCAATTGATAATTGTGAGTAAGTGAGCAAAGAGGAAAGGAAGGATGGGGCAAACGAACGAAGGAAAGGAGGAAAATAAGATGTATGATTGGAAAGAGAGATGAAAGGAACAAAGAACGGATGCACAGTATAAGAGGAAGGATGCATGGAACGTTCGAAAATGGAAAATATGAAGGAAGGATTAATTAATGAGATGTATGGTGGAATGAAGGTGGAAGGATGAATTCGAGGTTGGGTGGAAAGAAGGAAGGCAAGAAGTAAGAAAATAAGGATGGCAAGATTGAAGGACAGAAGAAAGAAAGAAAAGAAGGATGAAAGAAGGAAGGAAAGAAGGAAGGAAAGAAATCCTAAGAAGGAAAGAAAGAAGAAAGGAAAAAGGAAGGAAAGAAGGATGGAAGAAAATAAGCCGGAATGGAGGAATGGAAGGAAGAAACACTTTATTTAATCACATGACTTTGATAAGCCATAAAGATTGCTTCAAAACTAGAACTGTGCGTTGCAATGAGGATTTATCACGTAATTTCAAAACTTATAGGAGACATAGGACAAATAAATGATTATCATAGCTGAAAGGAGCTCGTTGAAATGAATACAAATGTGAAGCTAGTTTGGAAAAGATCGCCTCACAAATTGCGAAGATATAAATTTTCAAAAATCGAAATTTTGTATGAAAACCTTTGTTGATAGGCAACTCTTGCCTACCAGCGTAAATTTCCAAAGGTTGTCATATAAAATTTCGATTTTTGAAAATTCAGACATGAGCGTTCAGTTTTGCAAAAACTCTCACTAAATCAGCCATCTTCATGGATTCTTGTCCGTACATTCATATGCATCTCTTCAAATGGGATTTGAAGTCGACGTCAAAGTTTCCTCTCATCGAGCCTCACATGGAGCCAACCCGGAAATAGAGTAATGAAGAAGGGTACTAGATAACCCTTTATAAAATAATTTAGATATAACGCGCGCTTTGATTGGTCAAAACACCGATTTAGATTAGAGTATCTAAACACGTTACGTCATTGGGGTTTCCATGACCTTGAAATATTTGGGATGTTGGGAGAACTCTGTACTGACTTGAGAAGCTGGAAAGCACCCCGCTCCGCGTCGTGGTTTCCTACGCTTCTGGAAAACTGTTTTATATTCCTTAATTAGAGTCGGTACGTCAGGTCTTCGTGTAGCTGAATAAAAGTCCTGGCTATTGTTCTATTGTCGTTCTATGTATGTATTGTTTTTACATAAAGAACAATAGCCAGGACAATTTGTGCAGCTACCTGAAGACCTTTCCGTCGAGTCGGCTTAGCAAGGGACCGGAGAACACTCTGGTACAGGGAGAGTTAGAGAAGCGACCACAAGTCACAAATGACACGCTCTTAAATTAAACCTGAATTGCTTGATTTCATTAGACGTCACTTCCGGTCTCGTGAGGAATTTTCATCAGCTGAATTGCACCTTTTCAATAGAATACTCTCTGCTTGGTAGCACATGGAGGGCAGTGTTTGCCCGTCATTTGAAGAAAATAATGAGATTCAAGTTTTAACAGCTGATTGAAACCAAGCGATTTTTAATTTTTATTTTTAAAAGTCGAAAGGCTATACGTACAACTAATTAACCACAATACCAATCTTAACACAATCGAAACCATGGAGCCCTATAATGGATGCCAAGGATCGAATGGAGCCGGCAGACAGAGCATGATCAAAAGCTGGTGCAGAAAATTGGCCGCAAGGGCACAAAGTTCAGTCCCGGCATGTGTGGCCTGACCTACTGGTGGATCCTACATTATAGGGCTAACCTCAGCATCCAACTTTTCAAGTGATTACTAAGAGTAGGGCACGAAGTTCCCGGTGTGTGTGGCCTGACCTACTGGTGATCTTAAATATAGGGCGAACTTCAGGATCCGACTTTTCAAGTGATTACTAAGAGTAGGGCACAAAGTTCCCGGTGTGTGTGGCCTGACCTACTGGTGATCCTAAATATAGGGCTAACCTCAGGATCCAACTTTTCAAGTACTTACTAAGAGTAGGGCACGAAGTTCCCGGTGTGTGTGGCCTGACCTACTGGTGATCCTAAATATAGGGCTAACCTCAGGATCTACCTTTTCAAGTACTTACTAAGAGTAGCGCACGAAGTTCCCGGTGTGTGTGGCCTGACCTACTGGTGATCCTAAATATAGGGCTAACCTCAGGATCTACCTTTTCAAGTACTTACTAAGAGTAGCGCACGAAGTTCCCGGTGTGTGTGGCCTGACCTACTGGTGATCCTAAATATAGGGCTAACCTCAGGATCTACCTTTTCAAGTACTTACTAAGAGTAGGGCACGAAGTTACCGGTGTGTGTGGCCTGACCTACTGGTGATCCTAAATATAGGGCTAACCTCAGGATCTACCTTTTCAAGTACTTACTAAGAGTAGGGCACGAAGTTACCGGTGTGTGTGGCCTGACCTACTGCTGATCCTAAATATAGGGCTAACCTCAGGATCTACCTTTTCAAGTACTTACTAAGAGTAGGGCACGAAGTTCCCGGTGTGTGTGGCCTGACCTACTGGTGATCCTAAATATAGGGCTAACCTCAGGATCTACCTTTTCAAGTACTTACTAAGAGTAGGGCACGAAGTTACCGGTGTGTGTGGCCTGACCTACTGCTGATCCTAAATATAGGGCTAACCTCAGGATCTACCTTTTCAAGTACTTACTAAGAGTAGGGCACGAAGTTCCCGGTGTGTGTGGCCTGACCTACTGCTGATCCTAAATATAGGGCTAACCACAGGATCCACCTTTTCAAGTACTTACTAATGTATAGTAGGGCACGAAGTTCCCGCGTGTATAAACTTACATTCACTTCGCCGCCGGGAATAGAGCTACTATGGCGGTGTATTGCAGCTCTGATACCAGTCAAGGCACTTGGTGTGAGATCCTTCTACTGGTTTGTTTTAAACTCTGTTTTAAACGCGAAGAATGCTGCTCAATTCTGTATTAAAGGCTTACATTCAATTCGCCTCGGCGCACCAGTCACGTACTGAATTACTTTTTCATTCCACACAAAGTTTGTTTCCTCGTGTTTTTGGGGCATGGATTCTTCTTCGAGATTCTGTAAGTCCTCTTCGTCTAGCTGAGAAGACTGTGAATTTGCTTCTTCCTTAGGTTTTTTAGTTATTTTGTCGCTATCAAGCACAAAAACAATAGTTGCCTTCGAGTCAAAGTGCTGCCAGCCAAGAAATAACGGCGCGAACAGTTGAATGGTTTGCAGTTCTGATTGGCTGGCTGGGTTATTTTCTTATTTTTGATTGACTTAGAGCAGCGGGCTAAAATACATTTCAGCCCGCTGATTTCACCATTTTAAATAGACCGCAAAATACGCCACAATGCCCGATGAAATGATTATAAATTAGCTATGATTCTGATTTACTCATTGAGAATAGGGCATGATCAGAACACTCGAGAAGTGTTGAGAAGCACTCCGATACGCGTCGTAATTACTTCCACATCGCCTGGTTACTGTATTGATATCAGAAACACTGACTATTAACCACTGTGTTAATATAATTAATATCTAAAGAGTTAACACTACAATATTACTTCAGTACGAACACTTTGAAACTTATACTGGCGCGGCACTGTTATACTTAATTGCATCTAAAAACTAATCAATTGACGGTTTATTGGAAAGCTGTAAATGAAAGATGGGTTCACTTTGGTGTAGAAGAAATCATGGAAAAACAATATTGTTTTTTATCGTATTGGTTTTGTTAGCAACAATATTAAGTCTGCTTGTGACGTTTAACCATGAACCAAAGGGAGGAACCATGTATAGTTTTACGTCAGTATTGAAAAACATCTTACTGAATGAGCCAACTTCTTGTCCGTACGTTCATCAATTCAAAAGAGATGTGAAGTCCAAGACAAACTTTCCTCTCATCAAGCCTCACATAGAACCAACGATTCGCTGTGAAGACAGGTTCTTGGACCTCGCTGTTGTTGTGAATTCAGCCTGTTCGGGTGAGAAACACCGCCTTCGGAGATCTGCCATTCGAAAAACATGGGCAAATACGACAGCAGTGGAAAGTGAGAACAAATGGCGGGTGTTCTTTTCCTTGGGGTTGTGTAGAGACGAGGAGAACCGACTCAACAAAGAAGAAGCTTTGAGGAACAATGACATCATCATTGGGAACTTCACAGACATTTACAGAAAGCGTGTATTTAAAACGTTCATGGCATTGCAGTGGGCTTCTTTTCGACTGACATCCAAGTACATCATGAAGACAGATGACGATGTGTACGTTCGTGTGCCACGAATAATGAAATGGCTAAGAGATGAAGATTATTCTGTTCCATTTTATGGTGGCTACATCAGAAACCATTCTTCCGTCGACCGCAATCCAGATAGTCCGTGGTATGTCTCATGTAAAGAATACAGCGAGTCCCATTGGCCGCCATTTGCAATAGGAGCGTACGAAGTCTTCTCTGGTGAAAGCGTCCCGATGTACCTTAAAATATACACAGCACATAACACCGTTCAACACAGACGATAACATATTTAGCTGTCGCAGCGAAAGAGTTTGGAATATCAGCGACGCAAATACCAGGATTTAGTTTTTTTTACAGACCTAATCACTGTGATGTTGTTAGTATTACTACTATTGGCGATGGTCTGGACGGTGCAGAAATAATGCAGTATCATAGCTTTTACATGAACCAAACGGCAATTGATAATTGTGAGTAAGTGAGCAAAGAGGTAAGGAAGGATGGGGCAAACGAACGAAGGAAAGGAGGAAAATAAGATGGATGATTGGAAAGAGAGATGAAAGGAACGAAGAACGGATATGCACAGTATAAGAGGAAGGATGCATGGAACGTTGGAAAATGGAAAATATGAAGGAAGGATTAATTAATGAGATGTATGGTGGAATGAAGGCGGAAGGATGAATTCGAGGTAGGGTGGAAAGAAGTAAGGCAAGAAGTAAGAAAAGAAGGATGGCAAGAAAGGAAGGACAGAAGAAAGAAAAGAAGGATGAAAGAAGGAAGGAAAGAAGGAAGGAAAGAAATCCTAAGAAGTAAAGAAAGAAGAAAGGAAAAAGGAAGGAAAGAAGGATGGAAGAAAATAAGGAATGGAGGAATGGAAGGAAGACACACTTTTAATTATTTAATCACATGACGTTGATAAGCCAAAAAGATTGCTTCAAAACTAGTAAGAACTGTGGGTTGCAATGAGGATTTATCACGTAATTTCAAAACTTATAGGAGACATAGGACAAATAAATAATTATCATAGCTGGAAAGAGCTCGTTGAAATGAATACAAATGTGAAGCTAGTTTGAAAAAGATCGCCTCACAAATTGCGAAGATATAAATTTTCAAAAATCGACATTTTGTATGAAAACCTTAGTTTGTTGGTAGGCAACTCTTGCCTACCAGCGTAAATTTCCAAAGGTTTTCATATAAAATTGCGATTTTTGAAAATTCAGATATGAGCGTTCAGTTTTGCAAAAACTCTCATTAAATCAGCCATCTTCATGGATTCTTGTCCGTACATTCATATACATCTCTTCAAATGGGTTTTGAAGTCGACGTCAAAGTTTCCTCTCATCGAGCCTCACATGGAGCCAACCCGGAAATAGAGTAATGAGGAAGGGTACTAGATAACCCTTTATAGAATAATTTAGATATAACGCGCGCTTTGATTGGTCAAAACACCGATTTAGATTAGAGTATCTAAACACGTTACGTCATTGGGGTTTCCATGACCTTGAAATATTTGGGATGTTGGGAGAACTCTGTACTGACTTGAGAAGCTGGAAAGCACCCCGCTCCGCGTCGTGGTTTCCTACGCTTCTGGAATACTGTTTTATATTCCTTAATTAGAGTCGGTACGTCAGGTCTTCGTGTAGCTGAATAAAAGTCCTGGCTATTGTTCTATTGTCGTTCTATGTATGAATTGTTTTTACATAAAGAACAATAGCCAGGACAATTTGTGCAGCTACCTGAAAACCTTTCCGTCGAGTCGGCTTAGCAAGGGACCGGAGAACACTCTGGTACAGGGAGAGTTAGAGAAGCGACCACAAGTCACAAATGACACGCTCTTAAATTAAACCTGAATTGCTTGATTTCATTAGACGTCACTTCCGGTCTCGTGAGGAATTTTCATCAGCTGAATTGCACCTTTTCAATAGAATACTCTCTGCTTGGTAGCACATGGAGGGCAGTGTTTCCCGTCATTTGAAGAAAATAATGAGATTCAAGTTTTAACAGCTGATTGAAACCAAGCTATTTTTAATTTTTAATTTTAAAAGTCGAAAGGCTATGACGTACAATTAATTAACCACAATACCAATCTTAACACAATCGAAACCATGGAGCCCTATAATGGATGCCAAGGATCGAATGGAGCCGGCAGACAGAGCATGATCAAAAGCTGGTGCAGAAAATTGGCCACCAGGGCACAAAGTTCCCGGCCGTGTGTGTGGCCTGACCTACTGGTGATCTTAAATATAGGGCTAACCTCAGCATCCCCCATTTCAAGTACTTACTAATATGTAGGGCACGAAGTTCCCGGTGTGTGTGGCCTGACCTACTGGTGGATCCTAAATATAGGGCTAACCACAGGATCCACCTTTTCAAGTATTTACTAATATAGTAGGGCACGAAGTTCCCGGTGTGTGTGGCCTGACCTACTGGTGATCTTAAATATAGGGCTAACCTCACCAGTAAGTACTTTTCAAGTACTTACTAAGAATAGGGCACGAAGTTCCCTGTGTGTGTGGCCTGACCTACTGGTGATCTTAAATATAGGGCTAACCTCACCAGTAAGTACTTTTCAAGTACTTACTAAGAATAGGGCACGAAGTTCCCGGTGTGTGTGGCCTGACCTACTGGTGATCCTAAATATAGGGCTAACCACAGGATCCACCTTTTCAAGTATTTACTAATATAGTAGGGCACGAAGTTCCCGGTGTGTGTGGCCTGACCTACTGGTGATCCTAAATATAGGGCTAACCACAGGATCCACCTTTTCAAGTATTTACTAATATAGTAGGGCACGAAGTTCCCGGTGTGTGTGGCCTGACCTACTGGTGATCTTAAATATAGGGCTAACCACAGGATCCACCTTTTCAAGTACTTACTAATATAGTAGGGCACGTAGTTCCCGGTGTGTGTGGCCTGACCTACTGGTGATCCTAAATATAGGGCTAACCACAGGATCCACCTTTTCAAGTATTTACTAATATAGTAGGGCACGAAGTTCCCGGTGTGTGTGGCCTGACCTACTGGTGATCCTAAATATAGGGCTAACCACAGGATCCACCTTTTCAAGTATTTACTAATATAGTAGGGCACGAAGTTCCCGGTGTGTGTGGCCTGACCTACTGGTGATCTTAAATATAGGGCTAACCACAGGATCCACCTTTTCAAGTACTTACTAATATAGTAGGGCACGTAGTTCCCGGTGTGTGTGGCCTGACCTACTGGTGATCCTAAATATAGGGCTAACCACAGGATCCACCTTTTCAAGTACTTACTAATAATGTATAGTAGGGCACGAAGTTCCCGCGTGTATAAACTTACATTCACTTCGCCGCCGGGAATAGAGCTACTATGGCGGTGTATTGCAGTTCTGATACCAGTCAAGGCACTTGGTGTGAGATCCTTCTACTGGTTTGTTTTAAACTCTGTTTTAAACGCGAAGAATGCTGCTCAATTCTGTATTAAAGGCTTACATTCAATTCGCCTCGGCGCACCAGTCACGTACTGAACTTTTTCATTCCACACAAAGTTTGTTTCCTCGTGTTTTTGGGGCATGGATTCTTCTTCGAGATTCTGTAAGTCCTCTTCGTCTAGCTGAGAAGACTGTGAATTTGCTTCTTCGTTAGGTTTTTTAGTTATTTTGTCGCAATCAAGCACAAAAACAATAGTTGCTTTCGAGTCAAAGTGCTGCCAGCCAAGAAATAACGGCGCGAACAGTTGAATGGTTTGCAGTTCTGATTGGCTGGCTGGGTTATTTTCTTATTTTTGATTGACTTAGAGCAGCGGGCTAAAATACATTTCAGCCCGCTGATTTCACCATTTTAAATAGACCGCAAAATACGCCACAATGCCCGATGAAATGATTATAAATTAGCTATGATTCTGATTTACTCATTGAGAATAGGCATGATCAGAACACTCGAGAAGTGTTGAGAAGCACTCCGCTACGCGTCATAATTACTTCCACATCGGCTGGTTACCGTATTGATATCAGAAACACTGACTATTAACCACTGTGTTTTAATATAATTAATATCTAAAGAGTTAACACTACAATATTGCTTCAGTAAGAACACTTTGAGACTTATAATGGCGCGCACTGTTATACTTTATTTATTGTGAAAACTAATCAATTGACGGTTTATTGGAAAGCTGTAAGTGAAATATGGGTTCACTTTGGAGCAGAAGAAATCATCCAATAGCAATATCATTGTTTGTCGTATTGGTTTTGTTGGTAACATTATTAAGTCTGCTAATTGTGACGTCTACACATGAACCAAAGGGAGGAACCATGTATAATCATACATCAGTTTTGCAAAAAACTCTCACTAAATCAGCTCCTTCTTCGCTGCTTCTTCGCTGCTTCTTCGCTCCTTCTTCGCTCCTTCTTCGCTGCTTCTTCGCTCCTTCTTCGCTCCTTCTTCGCTCCTTCTTTGCTCCTTTTTCGCTCCTTCACAGCAGTTTGGTGCTTTGGAAAAGTACGTAAATCCTGGTATTTGCGTCGCTGATATTCCAAATGATTTCGCTGCGACAGCTAAATATGTATCGTCTGTGTTGAACGGTGTTCTGTGCTGTGTATAACTAAGGTACATCGGGACGCTTTCACCAGTGAGAAAACTTCGTACGCTCCTATTGCAAATGGCGGCCAATGGGACTCGTTGTATTGTTTATACGTGATATACCATGGACTTGCTGGATTTCGAAAGACGATAGCATTAATTGAGAGATAGCCACCATATAATGGAGTAGGATGATCTTCATCTTTCAGCCATTTCGTGGCACACGAACGTACACATCGTCATCTATCTTCATGATGTACTTGGAAGTCAGTCGAAAAGAAGCCCACTGCAATGCCATGAACGTTTTAAAGTGCCTATAACCCCTGGATTGTTTTAAAATTCTATTCAATATAAGCTGAATAGTTGGTGGGTTCAGTATTTTGTGATTTGAACCTTGCGTTTATGAGTTATAGAGGTTTGAAATCTCAATATGCAAATTTGATGACGTCTACTAAGACTTCATTTATTATACAAAAACGCCCTTGTGCTGATTATTGACATTTGAAAACTTACAGAATATTTTCACAGTCTTTATAAATTATTTTATAACTTTTTTGCCCATTTCAAAAAATAAGCTCTTCTTGAAAAAGTCTAAATAAGTTATGGCAAATTCCTGGGTTGACGTCATCAAATTTGCATATTGAGATTTCAAACCTCTATAACTCATAAACGCAAGGTTCAAATCACAAAATACTGAACCTACCAACTTCTTCTTCTTTGTTGAGTCGGTTCTCCTCGTCGCTGCACAACCCCAAGGAAAAGAACACCCGCCATCTATTCTGACTTTCCACTGCTGTCGTATTTGCCCATGTTTTTCGAATGGCAGATCTTCGAAGGCGGCTTTTCTCACTCGAACATGCTGAATGCACAACAACAGCGAGGTCCAAGAGCCTGTCTTCACAGCGAATCGTTGGTTCTATGTGAGGTTCGATTAGAGGAAACTTTATCTTCGACTTCAGATCTCTTTTGAAATGATGAATGTACCGACAAGAAGTTGGCTCATTCAGTAAGATGTTTTTCAATACTGACGTAAAACTATACATGGTTCCTCCCTTTGGTTCATGGTTAAACGTCACAAGTAGACTGAACAATGTTGCCAACAAAACCAATACGACAAAAAACAAAATTGTTTTTCCATGATTTCTTCTACACCAAAGTGAACCCATCTTTCACTTTTGGAGCGTTCCGTGAAATAAACTGGCACTTCATTTGTGTTATTGAGATATTAATTATATAAACACATTGTTCATTTTCGATGTTTGTGATACAAAGCAGTAACCAGGCAACTCAAATCGGCTGCTCGCTTAGATATTCTGAAAATAATCATCCAGGGAGCGCAAATTAATCTAAAATCACCTGAAAAGTTAAAGGAAAACAAAACAATTTGCAAAGAACGGAATAAGTACATGGAGAAATTACGAATGCATGTGAATGGTCCTTCGATCGAGGAAGTCCAATTTTTCCGAAAATTCCAGAAATATTGGTTGAATTGATATTAATAGCTTCGCCATATACTTGATGAATACATATCAATGGCTTTGTAAACCGTATTCTCAATGCGTATTGTTTACTAAACGAACAGGAGTGTTTTATCAAGTTTAAAACCACGAGACGTAGGCGATGTATACGTGCGAGTTTATTGAACGGCTTCAGAAATCCAGAGATAATTTATAACATTTAATCTTATTTAATGGGCATTGAATTACGCGTTTGTAGATACTCTTTCACCACTCATGCGCAGTCTAGTATGAAAAGGGTCCCACATGTTTAAGACAGCATGCCAATCTTATTTAATTGACATTGATTTACGCGTTTCATTAATGGACATTCATAGGTATTGTAGATACTCTTTCACCACTCATGCACAGTCTGTATGAAAAGGGTCCCACATGTTTAAGACAGAATGTCAATACCAATATAAGTGATTTTATGAAGGGACGTGTACCTTGCATAACGCCGCATCTACACGAACAAGTTTTCCTTGACAAGGAAAAATTGGCGATGTTTTTGTCGTCTACACGAGCAAGGCTTCCTTGTCAAGGAAAACGAATTAATAATTCATGAGCTATCAGCAAGGCCAATGGGAGCTGCTCATTTGGTCAGGTGCATGGACCTTTATACCCGATACATTGGGGCCGATTGACCGAAAGGCAATTAGTGCTAATCCTGGATTAGCGTCACGTCAAGAGTTTTCTTATAGGGGGATTAGTACGTAAATCGTTCAAAATTTGATTTAGAAAGCTGAAACTTCACTGAAATAATCTCAAAGACCCATTCAATCATTGGTTATTTTTTTCCCAAAATGAGCAGGGGACTGGGACCAAGTCCGTAAAAATAATTCAATAAGAAACTAGCAAAAGTGAGCATCATTTTCTGAGATATCAAACTTAGCTAATCTCGAAAGTTTGGTCAACTTCGGCTTGATATTGACAATGCTAGACGGCATCAAAGAAGTCTATTTTCCCATACAAACTGTGTAAATTGTTGACGTTGTCCAGCCAAACCATACATTCACTGTAAAATTTTGGCTGGACAACACAATTTCAAAAGTTTATAATTCCGACAGAATTTGCTCAAATCACATCACACTTTGCACATATACTAATTTCAACATGCTGTTTCATGTCATCAACTTAATTTCATAATTACATTAATTCTAATAAAATCGTTCCCAGTCCCTTGCTCGTTTAGATAATGGCTAATGAAAAGTAATACATTTTTATGAATCTTTAGAGGTGCCAGTGACGTCACGTACTCATCCCAAACACTCAACATGGCTTCGCTCCATACATTTGTTCATGTTTAATGTCTTGAATTATTTTATTTCTATGATGCTAAACGTTTGTGTGAAGAAGTTGTCTTACATTATTTGCGCTTAGAATTGATTGTTTGACTAGTTTTCTTCACTGAATGCGGAGCTGTTATCTGAACAAACCGTTCAGATATTTTGATCACAAAATACAAAGAAATGTATGGAGCTGAGTTTGGGTTGAGTAAGATTCATAAAAAAATATAGTACTTCCCTCTCCAATATTGAGAAAAGATATTAACTAGTGATTATATAAGACCCTTGAAGATTGTTTCTATGGAGTTTTGGCTAAATTAAATTTTCAACGATTTACGTACTAGTTTAATAATTAATCCTGGATTATGGCGTCAATCACCTTTCGAACAACCAGGCCCTGATGAATAAAACATCATTTCTATATCAGATCTGATATATGATACTGATGTTTTATTCATTAGTGTTTTTATATCGGGTATAATGCAATGCATTAACGTCCCTTGGGGGGTACTCGATCCCATATATGGGCTATACGGGGACGTGCCGCTGGACAGGGTATGGTTTTTGGCCTCTCTGTCCTGCACAGGGTATATAATTTTATGTGAGTTTGTCCTAAACAGGGTATGGTATGCACGATTGTCGTCGTTAACTGATGGTTTTATCCGGTATTTAGCCATTCGAGATCTGAGACGCTTGCCGATCTTTAGCATGTCATCAGTCAACATAAAACGCATTAAAATTGTGTAAAAGAAGACAGTGTGTATTTTGCCCCTTGTCCTAAACAGGGTCCTAAAATAGAGGGTGTTGTCCTATACAGGGTAGTTTGTTTGTTTGTTTTTTCCTAAACAGGGTCAGGGTTTCAAACCCTCAGCGGCACCCCTATACCCAAACATGGTTCAATTAATAATAATAATAGTAATAATAATTAATATAATAATAATAATAATAATAATAATAATAATAATAATAATACTGAATAATAATAATAATAATAATAATAATAATAATAATAATAATAATAATAGAATAGAATATAATTGTTTTTTACTGAGGGAAAATTTCGTTTCTGAAAAGCATGGTCGACTGTCAATTCGTTCGCTATCGGTTTACCGAGTTAATAAATTAAAAAATTTCGCCATGCCCTATGGGCAAATAAACAAAGGTATTCCTACCAGTCATAAATTGATTGATGGAAGTGAAAAGCTTGTCAAAAACGTTTGTTCTAACTTCACGAACTACCAGCGATCGTGGGCGCAGCTGTGGCCGTTGGTTTATACGTTAATTCAGCCGTGCGCTTAAAAACAAGTTTGACCGGAAGCAAAACCCGATTCTTGAGCGACGGCGACTTCAAAGGAAAATACAGGATTTCGACCACTTGTACAAATTTTCAGGATCATTGACTTTGCGCAGTAACGACATAAGTTCTGAAAGTCCCTCATGGCATGCTAGTCACAAGTTAAATATATATTTCCAACGTGGGACGAGTTGTGATGTTCAGTTCGCATGATCGCAATGTCACATACATCTCTTACCTACAAATTTGTGATTTTCTTTAACTTTTTCAATCGGAAATTATTAAATATCAGTTTAAATGATTGTTGGATTTTAGAAACCGGCCTTTCATATAATTATCTATCCTTCTTTCCATCTATCCTTCTTTCCATCTATCCTTCTTTCCATCTATCCTTCTTTCCATCTATCCTTCTTTCCATCTATCCTTCTTTCCATCTATCCTTCTTCCCACTGATCTATCCTTCTTTCGTTCTATCCTTCTTTCCGTCTGTCCTTCTTTCCATCTAACCTTCTTTCCATCTATCCTTCTTTCTATCTATCCTTCTTTCCACTGATCTATCGTTCTTTCAATCTATCCTTTTTTCCATCTATCCTTCTTTCCATCTATCCTTCTTTTCATCTATCCTTCTTACCATCTATCCTTCTTTCCATCTATCCTTCTTCTCATCTAACCTTATTTCCATCTATCCTTCTTCCCACTGATCTATCCTTCTTTCCTTCTATCCTACTCTCCGTCTGTCCTTCTTTCCATCTAACCTTCTTTCCATCTATACTTATTTCTATCTATCCTTCTTTCCACTGATCTATCCTTCTTTCAATCTATCCTTTTTTCCATCTATCCTTCTTTCCATCTATCCTAATTCTTTCCATCTATCCTTCTTACCATATATCCTTCTTTCCATCTATTCTTCTTTCCATCTCTCCTTCTTTCCATCTCTCCTTCTTTCCTTCTGACCTTCTTTCCATGTATCCTTCTTTCCTTTCTTACACATTTCATTCGTTCATCCCATCCTTCCATTCGTTATTGCTCACAGTTCGCAATTGCCGTTTTATTCATGTAAAACCGATGATACTTCATTATTTTCGCACCTTCCAGACGACCCCCAATAGTAATAGTATTAACAACCTCACATTTTTTTGGGAATTTTCTAAAGTACTGAAATCCGGGTATTTGAATGGCTGATACTCCAAATGATTTCGCTGCGACAGCTAAATATGTATCGTCTGTGTTGAACGGTGTTCTGTACTGTGTATAATTAAGGTACATCGGGACGCTTTCACCAGAGAAAACTTCGTACGCTCCTATTGCAAATGGCGGCCAATTGAACTCGCTGTATTCTTTACTTGAGACATACCACAGGCTTCTTGGATCTCGGTCGACGTCGAGAGAATGGTTTCTGATGTAGCCACCATATAATGGAACAGGATGATTTTCATCTCTCAGCCATTTTAATAATCGTGGCACACGAACGTACACATCGTCATCTGTCTTCATGATGTACTTGGATGTCAGTCGAAAAGAAGCCCACTGCAATGCCATGAACGTCTTAAATACACGCTTTCTGTAAATGTTCTGCGAAGCTACCAATGATGATATCATTGTTCCTCAAAGCTTCTTCTTTGTTGAGTCGGTTCTCCTCATCGCTGCACAACCCCAAGGAAAAGAACACCAGCCATTTGTTCTCACTTTCCAATGCTGTCGTATTTGCCCATGTTTTTCGAATGGCAGATCTTCGAAGGCGGTGTTTCTCACCCGAACAGGCTGAATTCACAACAACAGCGAGGTCCAAGACCCTATCTTCACAGCGAATCGTCGGTTCTATGCGAGGCTCAATGAGTAAAAACTTCGATCTCGACTTCACATTTCTTTTGAAGTGATGAACGTACGGACAAGAATATGGCTGATTTAGTGCGGAAAGTATTTGCAAAGCTGTTGTCAAATTATATATGGTTCCTCCATTTTGTTCATGGTTAAATGTCACAAGTAGACATAAGAATGTTGTCAACAAAACCAATACGACAAAAAACAATTTTGTTTTTCGATGATTTCTTCCACAACAAAGTGAACCCATCTTTCATTTACAGCTTTCCGTTTTACCCGGCACTTGAATATTGGCGTGAGTTTTCAGAAGAAATAAAATATAACAGTATCGCGCCAGTATAAGATTCAAAGTGTTCGTACTGAAGTAATATTGTAGTGTTAACTCTTTAGATATTAATTATGCGAACACATTTGTTAATGGTCAGTGTTTCTGATATCAATAACCAGGCGATGTGGCAGTAATTACGACACGTTGCGGAGTGCTTCTCAACACTTCTCGAGTGTTCTGATCATGAATGCCCTATTCTCAATGAGTAAATCAGAATCATAGCTAATTTATAATCATTTCATCGGGCATTGTGGCGTATTTTGCGGTCTATTTAAAATGGTGAAATCTAAGTCAATCAAAAATAAGAAAATAACCCAGCCAGCCAATCAGAACTGCAAACCATTCAACTGTTCGCGACGTTATTTCTTGGCTGGCAGCACTTTGACTCGAAGGCAACTATTGTTTTTGTGCTTTATAGCGACAAAATAACTAAAAAACCTAAGGAAGAAGCAAATTCACAGTCTTCTCAGCTAGACGAAGAGGACTTACAGAATCTCGAAGAAGAATCCATGCCCCAAAAACACGAGGAAACAAACTTTGTGTGGAATGAAAAAGTTCAGTACGTGACTGTACTGGTGCACCGAGACGAATTGAATGTAAGCCTTTAATACTATACAGAATTGAGCAGCATTCTTCGCGTTTTAAAACAGAGTTTAAAACAAACCAGTAGAAGGATCTCACACCAAGTGCCTTGACTGGTATCAGAGCTGCAATAGACCGCTATAGTAACTCTATTCCCGGCGGCGAAATGAATGTAAGTTTGTCTTCGTCGAGCGAAACCCGCTCAGTTCAGGCAAATTAAACTTCGTTCCAGTTAAGTGATTGCACAAATAATTTTAACGCTTCTAAATGACTATTTCTTTGCAGTTGAAGGAATTATGTTATTTTTCCTTTCAAGGAAACTTTACTACAAATATTGTTTTGACAAATTTTGCAGTTTTCTCCAAAGTTTTACATAATTATGTAAACATAATTGTGATTGGTTGAATACAATGTCTTCGATTCCGTACCGTGACCGTAATTCAGTGCCGTGGTTTTCCCACTCATACGAAAACGACTCAGTCTATTACATCACCCAGTCAGTAAGCGTACTGTATAGTCCTCCTTTCTAGATTTTTAAAACGGAGTTAAGGTCGACACGGTACGGAATGGAATGCATCAGTCTATACAACCCAATCACAGCGCGCAGAATCATTGATCAACCAATCATAATGCTTAAACGTAACGGTAACGGCACGTTACCATCATCGCACGGCACGGCACGGCTCGACACGACACGAACCGTAACTACTTCCCACTCATGCGAAAATGACTGTATCAAACCGTTACCATACTGTGCAACTGATGACCGTGTGAGGTGTGGGGACATGTATGTGTTACATTGAAGTGAGGTGAGGTGAAGCGCTACTTGGATAACTACGCCAAAAGTAACTGGGTTGTATTTTAATATTCTTATACGCGACTTATTTATTTACGTTTTTTCCAAGGGCTCGGACTAAGATTATTTGTTCTTATTCTGTACCTTTTTACTGAAATTAGTTTTATTTTTTTGGATACTTGTTGGGCGCTCGTTCAAGCTGAACGTCCTCACCAAATGAACTCGACGCCTTGTCTAGAGATATCGGTCGTAATAATATATCTCTCGCATCCTCGTCGACTCAATCGAATAATACTTGGTTAAAGTAATACTTTTTTCGAAATACTTAGTATACACTAGGTATTGTGAAATGGAAGATCCTCAGGTTAGCCCGGCCCTATATTTAGGATCACCAGTAGGTCAGGCTATACACGCGGGAAATTCGTGCCCTACTATTAGTAAGTACTTGAAAAGGTGGATCCTGTGGTTAGCCCTATATTTAGGATCACCAGTAGGTCAGGCCACACACACCGGGAACTTCGTGCCCTATTCTTAGTAAGTACTTGAAAAGGTAGATCCTGAGGTTAGCCCTATATTTAGGTTCACCAGTAGGTCAGGCCACACACACCGGGAACTACGTACCCTACTATATTAGTAAGTACTTGAAAAGGTGGATCCTCAGGTTAGCCCTATATTTAGGATCACCAGTAGGTCAGGCCACACACACCGGGAACTTCGTGCCCTACTCTTAGTAAGTACTTGAAAAGGTGGATCCTGAGGTTAGCCCTATATTTAGGATCACCAGTAGGTCAGGCCCACACACACCGGGAACTTCAGCCCTACTCTTAGTAAGTACATGAAAAGGTAGATCCTGAGGTTAGCCCTATATTTAGGATCACCAGTAGGTCAGGCCACACACACCGGGAACTACGTACCCTATTCTTAGTAAGTACTTGAAAAGGTGGATCCTGAGGTTAGCCCTATATTTAGGATCACCAGTAGGTCAGGCCACACACAACACACCGGGAACTACGTACCCTATTCTTAGTAAGTACTTGAAAAGGTGGATCCTGAGGTTAGCCCTATATTTAGGATCACCAGTAGGTCAGGCCACACACACCGGGAACTTCGTGCCCTACTATACATTAGTAAGTACTTGAAAAGGTGGATCCTGAGGTTAGCCTATATTTAGGATCACCAGTAGGTCAGGCCACACACACCGGGAACTTCGTGCCCTACTCTTAGTAAGTACTTGAAAAGGTGGATCCTGAGGGTGAGGTTAGCCCTATATTTAGGATCACCAGTAGGTCAGGCCACACACACCGGGAACTACGTGCCCTACTCTTAGTAAGTACTTGAAAAGGTGGATCCTGAGGTTAGCCCTATATTTAGGATCACCAGTAGGTCAGGCCACACACACCGGGAACTTCGTTCCCTACTCTTAGTAAGTACTTGAAAAGGTGGATCCTGAGGTTAGCCCTATATTTAGGATCATCAGTAGATCAGGCCACACACACCGGGAACTTCGTGCCCTACTCTTAGTAAGTACTTGAAAAGGTGGATCCTGAGGTTAGCCCTATATTTAGGATCACCAGTAGGTCAGGCCACACACACCGGGAACTTCGTGCCCTACTCTTAGTAAGTACTTGAAAAGGTAGTAGATCCTGAGGTTAGCCCTATATTTAGGATCACCAGTAGGTCAGGCCCACACACACCGGGAACTTCGTGCCCTACTATATTAGTAAGTACTTGAAAAGGTGGATCCTGAGGTTAGCCCTATATTTTAGGATCATCAGTAGATCAGGCCACACACACCGGGAACTCTGTGCCCTTGCGGCCAATTTTCTGCACCAGCTCTTTATCATGCTCTGTCTGCCGGCTCCATTCGAGGTGTAATTCAGCTGATGAAAATTCCTTATGAGACCGGAAGTGACGTCTAATGAAATCAAGCAATTCAGGTTTAATTTAAGACTCCCTGTACCTGAGTGTTCTCCGGTCCCTTGCTAAGCCGACTCGACGGAAAGGTCTTCAGGTAGCTGCACAAATTGTCCTGGCTATTGCTCTTTATGTAAAAAACAATACATACATAGAACGACAATAGAACAATAGCCAGGACTTTTATTCAGCTACACGAAGACCTGACGTACCGACTCTAATTAAGGAATATAAAACAGTTTTCCAGAAGCGTAGGAAACCACGACGCGGAGCGGGGTGCTTTCCAGCTTCTCAAGTCAGTACAGAGTTCTCCCAACATCCCAAATATTTCAAGGTCATGGAAACCACAATGACGTAACGTGTTTAGATACTCTAATCTAAATCGGTGTTTTGACCAATCAAAGCGCGCGTTATATCTAAATTATTTTATAAAGGGTTATCTAGTACCCTCCTTCGTTACTCTATTTCCGGGTTGGCTCCATGTGAGGCTCGATGAGAGGAAACTTTGACGTCGACTTCAAAACCCATTTGAAGAGATGTATATGAATGTATGGACAAGAATCCATGAAGATGGCTGATTTAGTGAGAGTTTTTGCAAAACTGAACGCTCATGTCTGAATTTTCAAAAATCGACATTTTATATGAAAACCTTTGGAAATTTACGCTGGTAGGCAAGAGTTGCCTACCAACAAAGGTTTTCATACAAAATTTCGATTTTTGAAAATTTATATATTCGCAATTTGTGAGGCGATCTTTTCCAAACTAGCTTCACATTTGTATTCATTTCTACGAGCTCCTTTCAGCTATGATAATCATTTATTTGTCCTATGTCTACTATAAGTTTTGAAATTACGTGATAAATCCTCATTGCAACGCACAGTTCTAGTTTTTGAAGCAATCTTTTTGGCTTATCAACGTCATGTGATTAAATAAAGTGTTTCTTCCTTCCATTCCTCCATTCCTTATTTTCTTCGATCCTTCTTTCCTTCCTTTTTCCTTTCTTCTTTCTTTCCTTCTTAGGATTTCTTCCTTCCTTCTTTCCTTCCTTCTTTGATCCTTCTTTTCATTCTTCTGTCCTTCCTTCTTACCATCCTTCTTTTCTTACTTCTTGCCTTCCTTCTTTCCACCCTCGAATTCATCCTTCCGCCTTTATTCCACCATACATCTCATTAATTAATCCTTCCTTCATATTTTCCATTTTCCAACGTTCCATGCATACTTCCTCTTGTACTGTGCATCCGTTCTTCGTTCCTTTCATCTCTCTCTCTTATCAGCTTGTAGAGCAATCAAAAGAACACCTCTGAGCCACATTTTGGAGCAGAAGAGCATTTATTTACCGAGTTATGGACGAACGAAGTTTCCAAATATTTGGTGTAAATCAGGAGCCCATAAGTAGGAGCCTCCATCTGGGATGTATTCGTGAGACGACCTGTGACCGGATCAGGCTATTTTTAGAACACCAGTTTCCCCGCGAAAGTTTAACACCAGGGATTTTTGATTTCGGCTTTGTTACGGGGTTTCTAGCTTTTGGCTTGGTAGGTTTACTAGTTGATGATTTTTTAGTTCCTTGAGAAACAGAACACGAACTTGAAGATTCTTGGTCACTTTCCGATGAAGTACTAAACTCTGCAAAATAGTCACTGTAATTATCACTATCATTTTCGCTCTCTTGACTTTCAGTTTCTTCAATTTCGCCAATTTCTTTGTCCGCCATTTTGTTCATATATCACAAATAAACACAAATCATCTCCCTAAGGATGCTGATTGGCTCTGTTTAATTCCCATGGGGGATTCCTAATGGTTGATGATTAGTTCGCGGGAAAAGGTGTTCTAAAAATAGCCTGATCCGGTCACAGGTCGTCTCACAAACCCAGTACGATAGATGGAGGCTCCTACTTATGGGCTCCTGGTGTAAATGTATGGTGGCGCCATATTGGAGGATAAGTGTTATCATCCAACATGGCGGCCAAGATTTCAAAAATGAATTTAAAGCTTAGAATTGATATACATCACTTCATTTCACTATAAATAGAACTTCTAAACATATAGAAAACTAAAAACATTTCATTTGGTACAAATTTGTTGTTTTCCACGACTTTTCAGAGACGTGACTAGCGTTAACTGAAGAGTTGCGTGACACAATTCAAACTTCTACAACTCGCGCACAAAACATCGAGTCGATCTGAAACTTTCTACAATAATTCATAGCAGAATTTTCTAAAATACTGCAAAGAATCAAGTTGATAGGATTCATAACTAAATTTTAGCTTTAACATTTTTGTGGTATGTGACGTCAATTGAAAACGAAGAATAGCGCAAATAAATAAGGGTGATTGAATTCGATCTTCATTAATATTCATTTACAATATAATTAAAAAAGACACAAATATAGAAACGTCAAGCTTTTTTTTTACATTTTGAGACATTTACAAGTTTTTATAAAACGCTCAAATTGGGCTGTCTGTGGTCAAACGGCTTCAACATTACAATATCAGCAAATTAGCAAATACGTGTTGAACGATTACAAAATTAGCGGGAATTAAAGGTGGCCGCTTAGCAAATTAAAATAGAGGGAAAGTTGAAGTGCTATCAATTACCCATTCGAAGATAGTGAGTTCGAATCCCATACAAGCATAAAGAGTTTCAGACTTTCGGTACGCGCGCAATGCATTATGAGATTATTACAAAGGAAAAATGAGCAAAAACATAGCTTGGGCTCCCTGTGTCTAGAATTGGTGCTCACTTTTCCTTTGTAATAATCTTATAATGCATTGCGCGCGTACCGAAAGTCTGGAACTCTTGATGCTTGTATCAGGGTCAGATATGCTTTCTCTTCCTCCTTTCCTTTCTAGGACTATCAATCAGATGGATATGATTATTATGGGTGATTAATAACACTTGAACTTAATTTCACCGTTTTTGACGTTATCTGTATATCGTCGTCATAGCACAAACGCTGATTCCACTGGAATTTAAAGAGCCTATTATATGTGATTTGACATCATTTCATTATACAAAAAAAACCTAGTGCAAATTCACCTTATTTCCCCTTATGATAAATATACCACTACTACCAGAATCCTATTCGTAGCTTCTTTTGTTATTCTAATTCACCCCACACCTTGGTACTCTCATAGGAGTTAAAACAACTGAATAAGAATTCGAAAAGGATTCTGGTAGTAGTGGTATCACTATACGTCATGAGGGGAATCGGGAATTACTGACATTTTCAACCTGTAGAAACTTACTTTCATGAAACAAAGAAACAAAATCAAATGTGGAATAATAAACCCCTTGTTTGATCGTTTTGACAGATAATACTTGCAGACATTTTACTCATTGCGTGCATGCTCGTATTCTCGCCCTACAGGCTCAGGAAAATACTTCGCAACTCTTAAAATATCCGCTCGTATTATCTGTCAAACCATCAAATAAGCTGTGTATAACTCCCATGGTATATCTCCGTCCATTCCGGGTGGAAATGCGACCCAACATTCCATCTCCATCATGAGTGGTGGGGTATTCTATTCATATCAAACTCATTGTAACATTTGCCTCTAATTAGTTTCCATGCCCAGGCTCCCTCTCTGACATGATACAAACAAAGTCAAAATCACGTAAAAATTACAACATTTTGTAATTTTACTCGAAAAGTTCGTGAATGACAACATTTTTACCTGTGAATTCATAATATATATTATCTTAGCTGTAATATAAGATAGTTTTGAAAGTAACAGCTTTAACATTTAATGGGTCAAAATAGATTTAGAAGAGCTCGGTTGTAGCGATTTTCACAAGTGAGCGTGACGTTGTTGTCACGGTCAGACGGGGATAACTGTGTTTAAACTCTAATACGTATGCTCTAAACGCATTTTTACCGCGAAAATCTGATTCAGCGATAAATGTCCTTTATTTTGGTATAAGATTCACGTATATTACGATTAATTTCAATGGGTCAAACTTCCAAAGACTATAGGTCTTTCCCCGAATTGTTGATCGTCTTTTGTGTGTCGGTGGAGGCATTTGGAGCCGAGAGTTTCAAGGCTGAAATGGAGATTCTTCGAGCAATGCACGTAGCATTGCTCTCTACTCGCGGAAGCGATCGCTGTAACCAACACAGTGAAGTTTTACTCGATTGCCGGCTTTAATTTATCCACAACTGTGCGAGATATACTGTACGCTAGCTGAGAGCCGCAAATGTTCAAATTGATGGGCAATGAGTTTGATATGTTGTTTCAAAGACTGAAATGCACAAACTTTGACGATACTGGTACATTGAAATCTCATAACCAACTTAGTCGACGGTAGGAGATTTTTTATGAAATTGAAGTCGCAATTCGCACTGTGCATGCGAATTTCGTTCTCCTTCTAAACTTACAGCGACTCTTCGGTGCAATATTTGCAGCGATTTTTATGGCAAATTTTATTTAAAATGACCGCCGTGAAGTTGCTTCAAGTTTCGTTCATGTTCCAAGGTGACTCCAATCACGGTGACATATCACACGTTTGTGTTCTTGTCACCGCAAAAGCCCCCTCAGTCTCGCGCTTCGCGTTCGGTTAGGAGAGATAACGCCTGGGACTAGGCTGGGGTAAAAAGTAACCATTCGACGTACAAAGCTTGCGTCGACGTTGAAATTCATCTACTGTACAACCTGCACTACTACCAGTTTATTTCCCGGCTTTGAAGAAATTATCGGTGACGTGAAATTGTCATCACGCACAGTTTTAAAACAGTTGTTCCTACTTTACTTCCATCCTTTCCGTTCCTACCATCCTTCAATTCTTCCTTCCATCCTCCTGCCTTTCATCAATCTTCCTTTCCTCCTTTGGTCCTTCCTTTCAGTCCTTCCTTTGTTGTCTTAGGCCTTCTTTTGTTCGTTAACGTTACATCGTTCCTTCCTTCCTTGGTGCATTGGTTCAGGAGAATTCCTTCGCTCCTTCTTCGCTCCTTCTTCGCTCCTTCTTCGCTCTTCTTCGCTCTTCGCTCCTTCCGCTCCTTCGCTCCTTCTTCGCTCCTTCGCTCCTTCTTCGCTCCTTCGCTCCTTCTTCGCTCCTTCGCTCCTTCTTCACTCCTTCGCTCCTTCTTCGCTTCCTTCGCTCCTTCGCTTCTTCTCTTCTTCGCTCCTTCTTCGCTCTTTCGCTCCTTCTTCGCTCTTCTCGCTCTTCGCTCCTTCGCTCCTTCTTCGCTCCTTCTTCGCTCCTTCTTCGCTCCTTCTTCGCTCCAGACTATCACCAACAGTAGTAGCATTAACAACCTCACAGCTGTTTGGTGCTTTGGAAAAGTACGTAAATCCTGGTATTTGCGTCGCTGATATTCCAAATGATTTCGCTGCGACAGCTAAATATGTATCGTTTGTGTTGAACGGTGTTATGTGCTGTGTATAATTAAGGTACATCGGGACGCTTTCACCAGAGAAAACTTCGTACGCTCCTATTGCAAATGGCGGCCAATGGGACTCGTATTGTTTATACGTGATATACCATGGACTTGCTGGATTTCGAAAGACGATAGCATTAATTGAGAGATAGCCACCATATAATGGAGCAGGATGATTTTCATCTCTCAGACATTTTAATAATCGTGGCACACGAACGTACACATCGTCATCAGTAGTAGTCAAATGACAGTTCTATATCACGGGCGCTCCGGAGCACACCGGAGCCATCCGATACCATCCGAGTTCTGGGCCACGGGCGCACTGGAGCACACCGGAGCCATCCGATACTATCCGTGTTCTGGACCACGGGCCATCCGGACCAGCCCGGAGAAGGACCCAGACCCTCTCCGGGCCACCTCTCCGGGCGATTTTATATTTTACGCCCACTTCAAGATGGCGGATATTTCGGAGATGGCTTGGAATCTACTAATATGAGCAGCTCAACTTCCGGTGAATCGTCTTCGTATTTTTTTCGAGTTCACATAGGGTAATTATTGGCAATTTCTTTATTGGCTAAACTGCAATTGCAATAAATGTTGAAGGCTATACATATTTGGCGGGAGAAATCGTGTCAAACAAGCCGCAATTGTATGTATTCATTCACTTGCTGCATGAGTAGAAACTTTCAAATAAAGCTGGATCTTTTTTAAAGTGTTTTGAGGGGAACAATCCGTCGATAGATAGCCAGTAAGTAAATGAAAATATACAGTGGCTATTCGTACGGTAACCGTACGCCGACTCTGATTTTGTTATTCGTACCGGTTGAGTCGATTATTTCTATGATTTTATGAAAAGTTGAAGAAACGTATTGAATCCAAACTATCCTATCTTTGTTAAGACGTACAAAGCGATTCAGAACAGATTTATAAATTTCGATGCCAAGTATTCTGGCGTGACACATCAGACTGCCGTACGCGCCGAATCTCATTTGTTATTCGTATGAGTCGAATTTTTCCACGATAAAGCGTGTTTTATCTTATGCCGCTGTCTTGATGTTTATAGTTGTCTTACAATACTTACCGCTTTTATGACTTCGCATTGGCATTTAAAATTCTACTCGCGTACGAATACGGTAGCCAAATGAGAGTCGAAAATAAAGCTCCAACTTTATCACAATGGATCGTTTTATTTCAAACAATAAATACATACGATTTCTCCAAATATGTATAACATTCAACATTTATCGAAGAAAACAAAGAAAATGACAAGAATACTGAACTCTATGTGCAAATAATACGATTCACCGGAAGTTGAGCTGCTCATATTAGTAGATTCCAGGCCATCTCGGAAATATCCGCCATCTTGAAGTGGGCGTAAAAATATAAAATCGCCCGGACCGAGCCTAAGGATCTTTGAACGAATAATTATATCGTGTTCATTTTTAGTATTCAATTCCAGTTAATCTTATTTAAAACTTAAAGTTTCCACCGCTGAAAATCAAACCGATTAAACTCAACCGTACAGGCTATTGTTCTCTTGGATATACCTATTGTTCTTACAAACTATTTTAGCATCCAAATCAAGGTCCAACGCGATCAGTTTAAACACGAAGTTCCGGTATAAAAGGACGCTGCCCAGGGGTACAACAATACATTTGTTTAATCAATCATTGTTCGTCCCATATTCATGTGCATGTTCATGTAGTGATACAAAGATTAATTAGCAAACGTATTGTCTTACCCCTGGGCAGGCTCCTTTTATACTGGAACTTCGGTTTAAGGACTAATCTTTTTATCACGTTATGTAACAAGTGGTCTATTTGTTTAATTTTATAAAGTATCTTCAACCTAATATTTTTATGTCGAGGTTTTTAAGCATCCATCATTAAAAATGTACAAAGATTAACATAAACAATGGAGAGGCACGCTAAATAAGTGATCTATTGTTTAATCAACAGGTGACCATATGTAAATTCGTCTGTGTATCAGAACAATAATAACTAGCTATAGAGTCAAAACACACGATTTTTTTTATCCCTACGATTGCCAAACCAACCTCCACTATTACTGAAATCCGACCCATTGAACCACACATTCATTCTCAGTTTTGACTGACTCAAGTAGAACCAACGTGATGAATCATTCTCAACAGACCAAGAAGTGACCCAACTCTTGTCGAAGTGGGTCGGTGAAGCAAGTGAACCTACATTCACTTGTCCTGAATGCAGTAAACCCTTCAATCATCAGATAAGTCTAACAAGACATAAAGAGAAATACATCAACACCAAATCGTGTCATTCTTGTTCAACTTCATTTCAAACGGTTACTGAACACATATATTATAGGACTACACAGGCACCCCAACCTATACAATTATCGTAAATAATACACAGGGATCCCAATTTCAATAGTTTCTGAATAGATAAGGGTGGGAGTACGTAAAATCACATAAAATCGGAAATATTTAGTTGTTTTCTAGCATTTAAAACTTTTTTCGGATTACACAGAACATATAGCTTTTAAAAGCTCTAGGTCTAGGTCTAGTTCTAGGTCTAGTTCTAGGTCTAGTTCTAGGTCTAGGTCTAGTTCTAGGTCTAGTTCTAGGTCTAGTTCTAGGTCTAGTTCTAGTTCTAGGTCTAGTTCTAGGTCTTGCCTAGGGCTATCAGGCTATCGGCTATCAGGCTATTGGCTATCAGGCTATCGGCTATCAGGCTATTGGCTATCAGGCTATCAAACTATTGGCTATCAGGCTATTGGCTATCAGGCTATCGGCTATCAGGCTATCGGCTATCAGGCTATCGGCTTTCAGGCTATCAAGCTATTGGCTATCAGGCTATTGGCTATCAGGCTATCGGCTATCAGGCTATCTTACATCAGTTTTTGCAAAAACTCTCACTAAATCAGCCAAATTCTTGTCCGTACGTTCATCACTTCAAAAGAGATCTGAAGTCGAAGACAAACTTTCCTCTAATCGAGCCTCACATAGAACCAACGATTCGCTGTGAAGACAGGCTCTTGGACCTCGCTGTTGTTGTGAATTCAGCCTGTTCAGGTGAGAAACACCGCCTTCGAAGATCTGCCATTCGAAAAAACATGGGCAAATACGACAGCAGTGGAAAGTGAGAACAGATGGCGGCTGTTCTTTTCCTTGGGGTTGTGTAGATATGAGGAGAACCGACTCAACAAAGAAGAAGCTTTGAGGAACAATGACATCATCATTTGGGAGCTTCACAGACATTTATAGAAACATTAAATATAAAACGTTCATGTCATTGCAATGGGCTTCTTTTCGACTGACATCCAAGTACATCATGAAGACAGATGACGATGTGTACGTTCGTGTGCAATGATTATTAAAATGGCTGGAAGATGAAGATCATCCTGCTCCATTCTATGGTGGTTATCTCTCAATCAATGGTATCGTCTTTCGAAATCCAGCAAGTCCATGGTATATCACGTATAAACAATACAACGAGTCCCATTGGCCGCCATTTGCAAGTAGGAGCGTATGAAGTCTTCTCTTGTAAGAGCGTCCCGATTTGGAATATCAGCGACACAAATACCAGGATTTACGTACCTTACCAAAGCACCAAACAACTGTGACGTTGTAAGTATTACAGCTGTTGGGGAACGTCTGGACGGTGTAAAAATAATGAAGTATCATAGCTTTTACATGAATAAAACGGCAATGGCCAACTGTAATGGCTGATGAAAGAAAGCAACGGACAAAGGAAGGGGAGAAGAAATGAAGAAAAGGAGGAAAGGAAGATGGGTGAAAGGAAAGAGAGCTGGAAGTAGGCAAGTATTGATGGAAGGAAATATGGTTGATAGAGATAATGGAATGAATGAAGGTTGGATGGATGGATGGATGGATGGATGGGAGGAAGAGAGGAAGGAAGGAAAGGATGGATGGATGGAAGACTTTACTAAAGACTCATCTTTTTAGAGAACATTTTCTTTAATAGTCGTCCGCTTAGTTGCTAATGTTTCTAGACTGTATTGACTGTAAATAGGATTTCTAGGTTTATTTAGTTAGTACATATTTGTAAGAGCATCGAGACCTTTTGGGATGCTCCCAATATCTATTATTATTATCTTATTATATACTGACTGTATTGATTGTAAATAGGATTTTTAGGTTTATTTAGTTAGTACATATTTGTAAGAGCATCGAGACCTTGTGGGATGCTCCCAATATCTATTATTATTATTATTATTATTAAGAAGGAGCATTTTATTTAATTACATTATGTTGGTGAGCCAAAAGTACTGTTTCAAAACTGTGCGTGACTATTCAATCATCGTGTACTCACCATAATTTCTATAATAACATCATGCCATGATAATTTATGGAAATACTATTACTGCATGAAAAGCTACAGCTTTAAGAGAGGATGTCCGTTGGCAGTGATCAACTAAAAGTGCAAGAGAGTCGTGTTTTGGCATTACGTTTTGTGTTTTAATGACAAAAATGAACGTGACAGGTCGAAATTAATGCTAATTTTGGCAGTCCCAACCATAATAGTTTTATTTCTCAAAAATGCTACATTGAATTCCCAAGCTCGAAACTTTCTAAACTGAAAGAGCAAAAGTGAAGCTTACTGGGCCGTGGCGTTTTCCTCCAAAAAATGTATATACCAGATTCCGTCTTCGTACCTCAAACATTGCCTATATTTCAACGTCCCGTTTATTGCGCTCTGTATACCTGTTTAAAACCAAATTTGAAAAATAACTACAAAAGTTACAGAAAAATAAATAGTACAGTAGAAAAGACCAAGAAACGTTTATTACTGTTACTGGATGTCGTTGTTGTAGAGCTAGAGGTGAACACACGCCGACCGTTCAAAGTTGGCTTATAATTTAGCCGAAAATTTTTCAGTCGTCAGGCGGGTTTTTAAAAACTGCAAATTTCTCCTAAAATAAAAATCGCTGGAACTTTTTAGTATTTTTCCCTAAAAGAGGTCATCGAAAGGAATGATATGGCGAAGGAAAATAAAATTCGATTTTTTTCAACTGTCGGGAGATTCTCGGTCCTTACGGACATCCTCTCTTAAAATTCCAATTTATTATATACTGTTAACAGATAGTTACAAATAGAAATATGGGTGATATAGGAAATATTAAACAATTACTGATAAGAACTATGATATATGTATAGAAATGAAAACTAATGGAGAATATACAGAACAAATGTTCGGAAAAAATCAGACGCCTCGAGCGGGATTCGAACCCACGACACCCCGATTTCACGGCAGGTGCTCTACCCACTATTTACATATTAAACAATTACATATTTTTAAAATTATAAATATAACAGGGCTCTGTAAAGCCTGGTCCTTACTAGCGACATAAGCATAAGCACAAGCAACATACGCAGACTCAGGACACCATTTATATATGCAATAGGTGTGACAAAAGACAAGCACCGTTAATGGACAATGCATTACTGAGTCTGCTATGATGCTTGTGCTTGTGGTTATGTCGCTAGTGAGGACCAGGCTTTATAGATAGTATCTTCACATATTAAACTTATGTCCTGCATCATTGAACATTTGCTCCTGTTGGGATCCAGTATCACGCGGACGAACGTTTTTTGTTAATGCTTTGTTTACTAATGCCACGTGAGGCCCGATTGATCCAGCAATTTGTTCACTATGACCGCTAAATAAAGCAGTACGTGACTGGTTTATCAATTTCTGAATTCATATTTTTCCTTTGACAATGTGTAAATCAGGTAGCTAAAATATAAGAGAGGATGGAAAAGCTGCACTGATATGTTTCCTCAACGGGAAAAAATATATTCACAAATTCGAAACTAACTTATTGATCTCGTGCGTGTAAATATTGGAAATTGACTTCAAAAAACGTCCTTTCCGAGCCACTCAATTTATTTGTGAATATCGCCGGCCTATGTACATGTAGGCTTTCTACATAC